>UELU01136458.1:0-14297 GCA_900490025.1 Megastigmus dorsalis | reverse complement strand
CGCAAAAGCTGGACAAAACTGATCGACGAGGTCGACTCGGACCCCTGGGGAACGGGTTACAAGATTGTTACTCGCAACCTGGGAAGGAACGGGCCACCCGCGATCAGAGACGAGACAACGATGGACAGAATAGTCGATGGACTCTTCCCGTCGCTCCCTAAACAGGAGTGGCTGTTGCTCAACTCACTAGTGGGAAGGCGCCGGGTCCTGATGGCGTCCCAGCGGAGATCCTCGGGATAGTCGGGAAACGACGCTCGGAGACGCTCCTCAACCTGTACAATATGTGCCTGGTGGAGGGAGTCTTCAGCAAAGAGTGGAAGATGGCGCGACTGATCCTCATTGAAAAAAAAAGGATGGGCAGCCCAACTCGCCGTCATCCTATAGGCCGTTGAGCCTGCTCAATACACTGGGCAAGCTCTTCGAACTGCTGCTTAGAGCCCGAATTCAGCAGGCTGTACAGACGCTGGCGGTCTGAATGACAGACAGTACGGATTTAGGAAAGGACGGTCGACGATAGGAGCGATCCGCGAGGTGATCGACTCCTTTGACAGAGCACAGACTAGACCCCACAAGGACAGGCCAATAGTGCTCATGGCAACACTCGACGTACGAAACGCCCTTAACTCGGCGAGGTGGGAGGACATCGTGCGGGCGTTTTCCGACGCCTTTCCGCTGCCTCCCTATCTTCTCCGAGTTATGAAGGACTACCTACGGGAAAGCTACATCACTTACGTAACGGAGACCGGGGTCAAAGACAGAAAAATCACAGCGGGGATGGCGCAGGGCTCGATCATGGGCCCCGACGTATGGAACGTGATATACGATGAAGTGCTGGACCTTGCGATGCCTCCGGGGGTCTACCTAGTCGCTTACGCGGACGATCTAGTCATCGTCAAACGACGAGAGACACACGACTGGCTCAGTTGCGACTGAACCAGACGATGAGACGAATACAGGAATGGATGGAAGCGCGGGGACTACAGCTAGCGACGCATAAGACGGAACTGTTGTACTTGACGAGAAGACGGATAGACACGACGATACCCATGACGGCGGGGCAGTCTCTCGTGCGGCCCGGGGGGAAGCCAAATATCTCGGGGTTACTTTGGATACGAGGTTGACCTTCTGGCCGCACATCAAGAGAGCCGCTGAGAGGGCAGCCTTACAGACGGCTGCGCTCTCCCGCCTCATGGCAAACACAAGAAGACCGAAACCAAGCACACGCAGACTACTGATGACGGTGATCCACTCGGTGCTCCTTTACGGGGCCGAAATATGGGGTGGCGCGTTACGCGTAGAAAAGTATCACAAGGGCATGGCCGCGGTACAGAGGAGGGGGGCGCTGTGCATCGCGTCCGCGTATCGCACCGTCTCCGAAGGGGCGGTGCTGGTGATCGCCGGGGTTGTCCCAATAGACCTCCTAGCTCTCGAGCGACCCTGCTGGACGGTTGACAGACACCGACTAGAGACAACGACCGGACACGTTGACGCGGACAACGTCATCACCTTGATGCTCTCCAGCAAAGAGAGGTAGGACGACGTGACACGATGCGTGATGACGGTTCTAAAGGGCAAACGTTCCGACGGATGCCTTGAGGACTGACATGTAAGACGGGGGACTAGACACCTAGACACGACAGACACGATTGACGTAGGACATAGACACGCCGGCCGGCCCGAAGTAATGTGCACAACAGTCCCGGGTCGGTTTGGTGAAGAGGGTGGATTTTACAGTTGCTTGCTCCTCGGCTAATTTATCAACCGCGGATCAAGGAACTGGGGGTTTAGCTGGCCGGACGCTGACGGATGCCTCGGACGTGATGGGTCCCACCCATTCCGGCCCTGACTGACGGCAGTCTTCTGGCCGGCTCACGGGCGGGTGAAGGCCCCGAAATCGATGTCTCTAACCTCGGGAGCGGGATCTGGAGCCTGTCTATGGTCGCGAAGCAATTTTTCCCTTTTCAACCACCATAAAAAAAAAAAAAATATGAAGATATTTCTACTTTTGTAAAGTATATATGGTCCTAATTTACGGAAAAAAACTTAGATATTTATTCTAATATGTATGTCTGTGATAAAATAATTAATAATAACCTAACCTATGAAAATACCTTCTAAAAATAAAATATGGTTTATATTTATAATAAAAATCTTTATTAAATTTTTTTATAACCAATTCTTAGAAATATATATGAATAAATAGCTTCTTTTTTAATTTTTAGATTTGGGATGCTTTAAAATCTTTGAAAACTTCTCACTCGTACCTATTGTAATTTTCAAAATTTCACAAATCCTTTTCTCTGAAACTAAGGAAGATAAAAGAGCTTAATTATAGTATTTTGAAAATGCTTTTTGCTGTACAATATCATGGCATTGTTTTCAAAAACTTGCGTATTGATTTTTACTGATAAAGAATTTGAGTGATTGTTCGATTAGATGAGGCTGTACTAAAATTCTGTATATATAGGGATATACTTACAGACTAAATTTCATTCTAAAATTGTTAGAGTAGCCTTAAAATAAAAAAAATTATTGAACAAAATTTAGTCTGTAAGTAATACCTCAATAATTACATAATAAGAACCCTTTCGAAAGTATGGTTGTAGTTTACATTCCGTTCGTAATGATTTCGTCACTTTTAGAAATTACGTATATTTCGCTCTCGTGCCCTCAGTCTACAGTCGATAGACAGAGGTGAATCGGAAATAAGAAAATTTTTCTTTGTTTTCTAGGTTTTTCTTTGTAAGAATTTTTATGCACTGTAAGGTGCTGGGTAAACCTATTGTAAAATAAATCTGAGCAAATGAGCCACGAGCTATCGAGTTATTATGGCCATAGCACATTGAAGTAATGTAGCGTTTTCTTCGTTTTTTCTAAAATTTTTTTTGGAAAATATTTTTATTCTTTTTTCCATTCTCGTCGTTTCCCTTCAACTATTCGAATTATTAATAGAAAGAGTCAGTAGCAATGTCGAGTGCTAACGAAATAGCAGCGAAAGCTACCGAGATTTCAGTGGAACGAGAGCGACTGCTCCCAGTATTCTCGGCCGCACCAACCGAAGATCTGGTAGCAAGTGCACAGCGTTGTCATCTAAATGGCGACAGTGACCGACTAGACCTTATCGATTGTATCATTATTTGGCAGATAAAGCGCGCCATGGAACTCTGCAGTAGATAATGAAGTCAGAGGAACACATCGAGTGTCATTGGAACCCAATGATTTCGTGGATGGAAATCTGTCCTTTATCAGTCAGGCAGATGACCGAGAAAATCCAGCCGAACAGACCGCGAGCGGAGATACCTCGGTACCTAGCGAAACAGTTTACAGTGGTGGAAGAACCACTGCAGAAGAAACGAGGACACTCCGAACTCTGCCAATCGACGTTAGCTTCCCACTAGCCGTATCAAGAGCGACCTTTCCAGGGGCACCACTACTCTCACAAACTCCGTAATGGAACACTTAGGTACCCTCGTACAACTCGACAATAGAAAGGAATGCAATTACGAGAAACTCCCGAATCTATAATCCAATTCCTATAGGAGAAGAATTATCTCCATTGCGATCAGCTGAAGTTGCAGGAGGATTGGGAAACCTAGATGTTCCTACATTGACTCCATGTACATCGACCCTTGGAGCAATACCGAGACACGATATTACAACACAAACAACTCAACCCAGCCTGTATACATCGGGAAGATTACCCTCAATTCAAGGTTCGTTAACCTCAAGACAAGGGAATAGAGCAATTCCATCAAGACCTTCAGCAATTTCGGAAATTCATCGTACTTGCACTACCGAAACTATAGCTAGCATCTCACGGAAGATACATCATCCTACCGAAACTTTAAATTACTCCAACCCCTTCTATGGTCAAGTAGTAGACCCTCAGTCGAATTCGATAATGCCACCTTATTTTGGATATAACCCTTGCTATCCAAGTCTTTATGAACAAATACCATATGGTTTCCCAATACAGCTAATAGATTATCCACCCCATGTGGCCAATGCATCATCAGGAGCACCAAAATTGTCGTTTCAACCGAACTTCTCGAATATTTCACAATCACGGGATAACTCCCTGCAACGTGCAACTCGCTCTATCACACTACAAAAATGGAAGGTAGGTTATGCGGGAGAGCATAAAGAACGCGTCGAAGAATTTATAGTAA
This sequence comes from Megastigmus dorsalis, assembly GCA_900490025.1. Classification (NCBI taxonomy): domain Eukaryota; kingdom Metazoa; phylum Arthropoda; class Insecta; order Hymenoptera; family Megastigmidae; genus Megastigmus; species Megastigmus dorsalis. The sequence goes on along the minus strand of UELU01136458.1, from coordinate 10,128 downwards.
GATTAAAGAAATGCCAAGAGTGCAACTCTATAAGCGACCATGAGATCCTCCGCTTAGTACCAGTTATTTTAACCCATTAACGACCAAGACCCCGAATTTTTAACAACATTTTTAAGGCTTTTTTTAAACTAAAAAAAAGGTTTGAAAAAATTTGAAAAAGAATATGGCGTGTTTTTCACGAAAAAAAGTTAAAAAATTTGGAAATTTACAACTTTATGAATTTTTTTCATAAAGAAAATGCAATGACAATAATTCAAAATACTGCAAAAAAGTGCAATCGAAGGACCGGATGAGATCATCGCAATCTACATTCTGGCACTAAGAGTATTAATGGATAAAAGAACTCCAAAAATGACTCTACAAGAACAATTAAATAGAACATATCGAAACCGTCATCCAGAGTACTTGCGATCGATAAAGAGAGAACAGTTCAGAACATTTCAAGAACTGCAGACTCTGGGACAACATGAAGAAATTTGTATCGAAAGGAGGAAAGCATACAAAGCTCAACCTCCCCCGGAACAAACAATGTTCCCAACAGTGGCCTGCGAAACAACACGAAAAAGTAAAACAGCGGCAATCGAATCGATAAAATCAGTAGAGGAGATAGATGCAACGGGACTAGCAGAGGTTGCAAATCCGAATAAACATCTAACAGCTTCACGGAGCTATCATCCACAACAGTCGAATCGGAAAGCAGAATAATGGCATCAGCCAACAGATAGATTCAAGAAACGCTCTTTCAATCGTCAAGATAAACAGGGCGTCAATAACGACGCAAGAGCGACAAAATCCGCTAATCGAGATAAGGTAATAGAAAAAGTCTTATTGACACCATTGAAAACCGAGAAAACAGCACCTTCTCCAGATCTCTCAACACAGAAATCATATCCTTGCTAGATATGTAAAAAGGACGGACATTGGGCGAAAGCTTGTCCAGATAAAAAGGGATAGTATGTTACAAGTGTGGGCAACATGGTTTAACGCTACATTCTTATGCCAAATGCAATCCCGACTTGAGAAACGCAAGAGGAGGAAAAGCATTAGGGCCTGCTCCACCTCCTCAACGCATTCGGCCCTTAATAATATGATCGTGCTAATTCTCTGTAAGGCAAAAAAGAAAATCGTGAATAGTGGATATGGCAACAAATCAAAATGGCTTATAGCCCCAGTGGGAGTATTTGACAATAGATTTTATATGAACATCGAACTATTGGGAAGTCTTCTCAGCTCTAATTGACCCAGGTTCTGTCGTCTCGTACCTTGAGATTAAAAGACGTCAATCTGGAAATAAACAGGGAGAAGTCTGAATTTTGTTGTCCTGAAATAAAATATCTAGGTTATGTCGTCAATAGGGATGGATTGAAAACAGATCGAGATAAAATTAGTCCAATCTTGAATTATCCACCGCCAAAAAATCTGAAACAACTCCGTGGATTTTTAGGTATGGTAGGCTGGTATGTCCGATTTATCTCTTGCCGAAACGAAATTGCCACTTACCGAACTCCTCAAGACAAGAGTAGCTTGGAAGTGGGGAGAAGATCAACAGTATGCTTTGGAAACACTGTTGTTACTTCTTATACAGGCACCAGTCTTAGTTCGACCGGACCCAAACAAACCCTTTTGTCTGCAAACAGATGCAAGCGACTATGCACTCGGAGCGGTGCTTACCCAAGAAATCGATGGAGAAGTACACCCAATCGCATATGCAAGTCGCACGTTATCAAAAGGACAGAGGAATTATACGGTGACCGAAAAAGAATATCTATTCGGGCCCGTAATCTGCGCCAATGAAAAATTTAGAGGTTCTTTGCTAGGAGAACACTTAACAGTGATCACAGATCACAGTAGCTTGAAATGATTACGTAACCTAAAGGACCCAACTGGCAGATTAGCGAGATGGGCTGCCGCTTTCCAAGCATATAATATGGAGATAGTACATAGAAAAGGAGCACTCCACAAAGTCCCTGATGCACTATCTCGACTAGTGGAAGAAGAGTTCAGCCTAGCTGTGACTGAATAGGTGGAAAACACAGATTGGTACGCCTCTCGAATACAGGAAATCCTCGATAATCCAGAAAAATACCCAAACTGGAAAGTTGAAAATCATTGCTTGTATAAATATCGGCCGGATCCATGTATTGACCCAATCCATAGGTAAAGAAAGGGTACTATTTGAAGTACATAATACACCTCAGGCAGGTCATTTAGGTATTGAGAAGACCTATAACAAATTGGCTCAACAATATTTTTGGCCAAAAATGAGGCAAGATGTTATTCGATACGTTAAGCAATGTATAGAGTGTGAACTACACAAAGTATGGCAACAAGCACCTATGGGTCTAATGGGGAAAAGACACATATAGGGACCATGGTCAACAATATCAGCCGATATCATGGGATCATACCCACCCAGTAAATCGCAATTTCGCTACTTATTGGTTTTCTAGATCTATTTATAAAATACATAGAAATAAGACTTTTACGGAAACCCGAACCCAACCCAACCAAACGGTCCTAGTATCATAAAAGCTTTCGATGAATTAGTAGTTTTCCGTTGGGGATGTCCTAAATTCTTAATCACAGACAATGGGACAGAATTCACAAATAAACTAATGTCATCGAAACTAGAAGCGTTAGGAATCATACAAACGACAATTGCCCCTTACCATACACAGGCCAATCGTATGGGAAATGTTAATAGAATTAGAAAAACAATGATTGCCATTTTTGTCGATAAAAACCATAAAAATTGGGATATTCGCTTACAAGAATTTGCGTTCGCATGTAATACGTCGGTTCATTCGTCTACTCAACTAACACCAGCCTTCCTCAACTTAGGCAAAAACCCGCGAAACTCCCAATGATTAAGAATCCTTACCTCTCCAAAAATGGACTGACAGACTGGCACGTCTCCCTGCTATTTTCGACTTAGTTCGCAAAAACTTGGATAAAGCTTATAAGAAACAAGCTTTACATTACAATAAGAAAAGTCGCGATGCTGCCTTCCCAATAGGAGATCTAGTCCTTAGGAGAAGTACTGTACTCTCCTCAGCGGCAGATAATTTTGCAGCCAAACTCGCGCCCAAATTCGTAGGTCCATGTAAAATCGAAAAAGTAGTATCACCTGTCGTATATGAACTGAGAGACGTAGAAAGCCAAAAAGTCAATAAAGTCCACATTACGGGCCTTAAGCCATTCGTAGCTAAAAACGAAATCCCTAAATTATTGACAGGTCCAAAAACAACTTGTCGGGGCAATTTTCGGGAACAACGATACTAGCACCGACAGAGGGCGGTCGCGCTACTATCTCCGTGGCCGAAAAACGCCGGATCCTTGAAAATCGTCAGCCCCATCCTCCAACCATGCAGTAAACTCGATACTTGTATCTCGAAACACTTGAAACCCTATATTTTTCCTCTTAACCCTATCGAAACTAACGTTAATCCTATCATAACTATCCTTAATCCTATCCAAAATAATCTTAATCCGACCGAAACATCCAAATTATTCCCATAATAAATCGAACACCTAGCACATGCTAGACTTGAATTTCCAAGAAACCTAACAAATACCTAAGGCTATATCGATATCGCAGTGTAGATAATATTTCGGAAACCTTCGTTAAATGTTCGCGGGTGAAATACTTTAATAGAAAAAGATGTACTCGTCGCAAGCATGAGAATCAACCTCAAAATTTGCGGTACTACTCGAGCAAAATCGGTAATGTCTCGCGATAAGCACATACAATGACTCCGCAAATAAAATGGTATCATAGCTAAAGTACTGTATTGTGCCACTCACATACTGTAATAGGTATTTTGAATAATTCGGCACAATAAATGTGAGTGCAATTTATGCATCGATAATAAGCAAAAATACGGTCTCCAGCGGAAAATTGTAAAAACATTAATCGAATTTTTCTTTGTATTACTTAAATAGCTCGAAAACATTCAATTAATAATTGTAATATTATCGACATTGTTTTAGTTGACTCATACACTGTCATGCACAACAAGTTCAAACAAGAGAACACGAAGAGTATCACTGACAAATAATCGAATCGAATATGAATTTTTGTACTACGAATTTTTTTTTATTTTTGTATGTAATTGTATGAATAATCTTTCAGTCGTATATATCGCATAGATAACATTCTTATATTTTGTTATAACCATATATGAATGATTGCATCACTATGAATTCTATCAAAACCATTTTATTAGTTAGGAGTACCTAGCTACGAAACGCTTTAAGGAGGGGGGAGTTTGTAACGGTACATTACCCGTTACAAGAATTGTCTATCTACCCTAGAGTGAACAGCACCCTCGAACTAGCCTAACTAACTTAAATCTATCGCATTTAGAAATATTTGCGAGCTCTTTGCGTACTCTTGATTCCTCGAAGCAGCTGTAGACAACGAATAGCAGACTCCTGCTCAGTAGCGACTACCCCACCGCTCTTATGCTGCTTGTCTCTTCATTGACCCTCGTTTAGGGTCCACTCGTAGTCTCGAACACCTGTAAGCAGAAGAAAAGACACATGTAAATCGCTGAAATACTTAAACTAAGGATTGAAAATATGCTCACCTTCTCCAGAGAAAAGAATATTCTCATCACCTCTGCAAATTCGACTTGGAAATGCTCAGGATGTCGGATACTCGCACCTTCAAAATAGTGTATAACATGAAATATTACATCAAATAAAATAAAGGATTGGACCTATAGTTACGTTCTTAGCTGTCTACATTATCTGCCATCGAGGAACAGCAGCAGCAGGACACAAACAAGAAGAAACACTCAGCTGTGAGCTTGCACGGCCTGTCCAAAACCTAGAAATAGAGATAATATTTATTGAATATCGAAATTTGAAGTAAGAAGGAAAGTTAGATTACCTTTGTACACATCCATCGTAGAGACTGGTAGTTCCTTGAAGGAGCCTCTGCACTCAGAAAAAGAAATTGCCAACTACGAGGACTGACTGCCAACAGCTGCGCTGCATCTGTAAACACACAAAATACAGAGGATATTAACAGCAGCTTCTCGAAACTCTTTTTTATAATAATTTAGATCTCACCTAGAAGAAGTAGCAGCAAGAAGAAACTCTCCAACGTCGAAGCAGATAAGCAGCATAAACACTAGAGAGATGACACCTAACCTCGAAATCGGAATCTGCTCGTACCTCGCAGATGGTTGGCTGTAGCGTCTCCAGATCTTTACCACTTATGCAGCTGCACACATGGACAATTCTCACGAAGAATCAACACTTTTTCTCTCGTACTTTCTTCAAACGAAGAGAATAAAAAATGCACTTGATGCCGCATACACTCACAACACACACAGAGAGAGGGAGAGAGAGAGAGAGAGAGGCACAAAAATCAGGTATAGCAGCGCTTACACGCGCAACCGTGGTCACAAAGACGCTCAACCTTAGACGAAGCGGAACGATGGAGAGACAAGCGGGCGACGGAATAAGGGACAAGCTCGCGAAACGACCCGACTTCCGAGCACGTGATGCTTCGATCTGTCTGTTCGCTCCGGGACGCCGCACAGTGCACGAAAGCCAATAAATTTGTCCGGAAATCAAATAAGTTTTATAATAAAAGGCCTAAAAAAATAATTCGGATGGAATTAGAAAGGTGAATACATGTAGAATACTAGAAAATTATTAGGAAGAAACTAGCTTGGATTTATGACCTTGAAAAAATGACTGTAAGTTGGGAAATGTGAAAAGAAATGCGTTTCTGTGATTTTTCTGGCACGATTTTATTGTTACGCTTAATATCCGTGCAAGTATCGGTACATCAATGTTTAATTCTACTAAACGCAGCGAGAAGCGCTGGGAGCCAATTCAAAATAAAAAATTATTTTCAGCCTTCAACAATCTTATGCTCAAATCAGCCTGCCGCGCCTTTTGATTTTCGCCGAATCTACGACTGAGGATGACGGTGTGAAGAGAGACGGCGAGAGCGGCCGCCGCCGGCGGAGAAGTGCTAAGCGGGCCTCCCCACTCCGTCCGCCTTGCCGCTATAGCTCTACGCTGATTGGCCCGCTTGACTGATTTTCAATCAACGATTACTCAGTAATTATTGGTCGCATCGAAAAATTTGTTAGTGATGTTTTGCTTAGAATTTTGCGCTCTATCCGATTCCGTAGAGTGTGATATTCTGTTTATTAACAGCCTGTATACAGGGTGATTCATTTTAATCGACCGCAGGCAAATATCTCGAAAAATAAGGGAGATAGAAAAAAAAGTTAAATACAAAAGTTTTACGGTTCAGAGGGGGAAGACCAATGGTGACCTTCATCATGACCTTGACATCAAATTTGAAGGTCATTCTAAGGTCGAAATTGTATTTTTAAATGGGAATACCTATTTGCGACCTTACATAAGAAAAGAGCGAAAAATTTTACGTTTAGATATAATGTCACCTCGCAAGTTTAAGTTGACCCCTGAAGCTATACCAAGGTCAAATCAAGCTTTCTATACAATACGTAGGTAAATATCTCAAAAACTACTTTGTCCTTGAAGCGACCTTGAAATTTGACCCCAAGGTCATGGGTCAGGTCACCGTTGGACTTCCCACTATGACTCCTTCAACTTTTGTATAGTTTTTTCCATCATTCTTAATTTTCGAGATATTTGCCTAGGTATTGTGTAGAAAGCTTGATTTGACCTTAGTATGGCTTCAGGGGTCAACTTGAGCTCGTAAGGTGATATTATATCTAAACATAATTTTTTGCGATCTTTTCATTTCCAAGGTAAAAAATAGGTGTTCTTATTGAAAAACACAACTTTAACCTTGGAATGACCTTTAAATTTGACCTCAAGGTCATGGTCAAGGTCACCATTGGATTTTCCCCTCTGAACACTACAAATTTTGTATTTAACTTTTTTTTCTATCTTTCTTACTTTTTGAGATATTTGCCTGGGGCAATTAAAATAAATCACCCTGCATATATTTTTTTTTATTGAAAAAATATTACACTAATGACTTATATAATACTAATATGATATATAATAAAAACTTTATTTTAATATATATAAATAATGATATAAATATATTGTATTTATTAAATTAATTATTTTTTACTTATTAATTTTTTTAATGAAAATGTTATTTTTCTATAGTTTTCAAAAATAATTTTGTTTTAGATATCTCGAAAATCATATTTTTATTTATCTCAAAATATTCTTCTATGCAAAAAATGTGAACAAAAAAATATTCCTTAATTTTCTTATAATTTAAGAATTCTTCTTCTAATCTTCCTCACATTCAATGAATCGTTCAAGTTCCTCACGATTATTGTCCTTCTTTTCTTTATTTTGTACCTCTCTTATGCGCTTCTCAATTAAAATAAGCGATATCAGTGGATCACTTAAATATATAGCTCGATTGAAAACATCTCTAATCCTGTTTTCTCTACTGTCTTGTCGTGCGTGTGCAGCCATATTACGCCGATATAATTTGTGCCACGACTCATTTACGTCTTCAGCATAATATGCTACTGGGAGCGGTAATTGTCGAGCAATGTCACAGCCATGTTTAAGAATTTTGTATACAGTTGGGCTCATTCAAACCCATGGATATTCATCGTAATAATGGCAATATGTTTGCCAACAGAACTTCTCCAAATCATTCAGCTTCAAAGGCATTTTGCATTTAAATGCTGAAATATTCGTTGCAATATCACACACTAATTTTTCATTCATTTCTAAAGCTTCTGCAGACTTCTTTGGATCAGTAAAGCACCTTCGAGCTACATTCCCAGTGTTCGTTGTTCCGTGACCCTGTAAAATTTGGTCAACTCTGACTCCAATACTATCGTAAATATATTTTTGTAACACCTTCTTTCTGGCTTCATATGACTCTGAAAAAGTTCCAAAATTGAGTAATATAGACATATGAAACATCAAATATTTAATATTAAATATTTCGATTCAAAATTTTATTACCTTTTAAGTTTTTTCGTACATCCCAAGATAGTATTGTTGCTCGATACGATATGTTGATTAAATGTTCTAGGCATTTAATATCACAATGTACGAGTCCTAGGCCATATTTTAGTGATGAAATATTGGGAGTAAAATCATTGTTTAAATTTCCAAAAGCATGAGATGTTTCATTGCACATGGGACATGGACTTGTTGCTGCATCGCGAACAATTGTATTTAAACACTTTCCATCAAATAGCTTCCGATAAATATCATATTTTATTATAACTAATTTATTGTTAGATAATTGAAAAGTATGTCCAAATAAATTTTTTATTTCTGTATCAAGGCGTTCAAATTCACGCAATGAAGCATGTTCGTCCTCTTTCTCTAAAGCGATCCATAATGGTCTGCAGAATCTTACACTTTGAGGTGTTTTATTTAACCTAGAGTGTTCTGGGCAATTGCTTTCAATGCTTACTAAAATTATTCTGCTCACAAATAACGATTGCAGAGGATTAGGATTTTCATTATGTTCACTTGAACATTTCTGTTGTGCGTTATTGTGTCCCGAAGAGCTATCGAAACCAAGCGTAGCAATTAATTTGAGTTGTTTTAAACTGTTCTCGTCCCAATCCAAAGCAACACTTTCCCACAACCATTCGACCCATTTATTCAGCATTTTTTATTTATTTATTTATTTATTTACCAGATTTCGTACAGTTACATTCAGAATATAATAAATCTTAAATCTAAAATATAAAATATAAAATATAAAATATAAAACAGACATATTAATCTCTTTGAGTGAATAACAATTTATATATATTGAAATCTAGTTACAATATTATTCATTTAGATAAAATGAATTCGCCAAAAAAATGAATACACCATAAAAAACGAAAATACGATAAAAAAATCAAAATACCATAAAAAATGAAAACACCATAAAAAAATCTGTAACGATAATCAATGAAATAATAAAAAATGTAAACACCAATTACGTATTGTAATTGTTATAAAGTTCTAAAAAAAATTTCAGTAATAAAATTTTTTGTATATCATGCTGCGGTTTTTTAAAACAAAAACATGAGAATTGTGTATTATCAACAATGTTTCATTACAAGAAATATATTATTCGTATTAATAGAAGTTCAAAAACAAAATTAACAATAAAATCGTGCCAGAAAAATCACAGAAGCGCATTTCTTTTCACATTTCCCAACTAACACTCATTTTTTCAAGGTCATAAATCCAAGCTAGTTTCTTCCTAATAATTTTCTACTATTCTACATCTATTCACCTTTCTAATTCCATCCGAATTATTTTTTTAGGCCTTTTATTATAAAACTTATTTGATTTCCGGACAAATTCATTGACTTTCGTGCACTGTGTGCCGTTGAAATAGGTCACCTCGCCGAACACATCTATAACATTGTAAATCGGCTCGTCCGTTTATCGCCACGTGCCCAAAACCATCGCTCAACATTGAGATTGTGAGAGGTTTCGTTTGAACTTCGTAAAAGTAAGTTGCACAGATGTTATTGTGCCGACACTTGATTTCTGAGACGAGAAATCAAGTGAGTGTTACGTCGCGGAAAGCTTTTCGAAACACGCGAGTGAGTGTCCGTTGCATTTCTGCGTCTTGTCGGAATTAATATTTAATCGGTTGTCTCTTTTCCCAAACTAGATTCTCATCGTTGAAATATTTTTGAAACTAGATTCTCGTATATAACTCGTTACTTTCGAAATTCGGGCTTTAACTGAATTTTCTACCCGGAACAGGAGTCTCCCGACTAGTTAGCCGTACCACTTAGTTTTCTTTCGTGCCGAGAAATAAACTCAGCTGGCGCTCAACTACTAAAACTCAAGTCGTAAAGTTTCTTTGGTTTTCTTGGATAAATATCACGTCTATTACAAATGTTGATGTTACGTGATTATTGAGTTATTTACACCCTCTTTCCTATACAATAAATGAATACTATTAACCTTGTTTTAATTATAAATTCGAATATATTCAAACATAATTGATATACTCAAGCACGAGTATATCGTTATAGCCTATGTTTCTGAAAATACTTTATTCAAAAAGGGCATTGGCTAAACTTGTAATCATGAGGATAACCCCTGTCGACTATAGTTGTATCTTTTAGATAAAATTTAAAAGTAACTTATATATATATATATATATAT
>UELU01136457.1:0-10879 GCA_900490025.1 Megastigmus dorsalis | reverse complement strand
GGCAAATAGTCTTCCGGACCCGAGCTCAAAATCCGAGTATCCTCGAGGTGCTCCTCGAGGATACGATCCGAACACCTAGAGGTGCCCCTCTGGTGTTCTCCGTGAAGCAAAGAGAGGTGCCCCTCTCTTTACTCATGCTCCGGGTGTAGGCGTAGAGGTGCCCCTCTTGCCACACCACTTCCGAACCCAGTAAGCAAGACGGATGCGAGCTCCCGTCGAGGACTCCCGAGGTGCCCCTCGGTCGAATCCTCTCCCTTCCGATCCAAACTCTAAATCCGCCGCGAATAAAGGGTCGCGTTTAGAATAGCAGCGCGTAATACGTGTCGATCATAAACGCACAAACTTATCTTTTTGTTTTATATTATTTTTGTTCACAGAGATCGATGGATAAACGTGTCCAGTTATTAAACAAATTAGTTATTAAATTTTTTGTATATATTGATTGAAGAATATATCCCATTATTTGTTACCTTTAATGAGACCGACTTGAGTTATTTCTACTAAGAGGAAAACCGCATCCCCTTTTCTTTCCGAACCCTGATCAAACTCCAGAGCATCCGGCAACGGTGGGATGCAATCGCGTAATCTCCCGAAAACACCGGAGACCGGGAGATAACGTCACAAATATTTTAATTTAAGAAATTAATATAAAGTTTATTGTAATATAAAAAGTGCAGAACACATAATATATATTTTATTTTAAAATTTGGTTAATATATGTTATTAAACACTCACACTCAAAAATGCATAATATAATAACATAAAATACTGTTTCTCACACTCTCTCTCTCTCTCTTATATATATTAAGACTGGTTTTAAGACTAATCAAGATAGTACGCCTGTGATATCATAAAAAGAATGATTGCAATTTACGACTTATTATAAGACTGATGAAGAGTATTACTGATATTGTATTATTATAAAAATATGTAGGTAAAATTGTATTATAATATTATATTGAAAATCATTTTTGTATATTTATACAAATAAAAGAATATCTATCAATCTATCTATTTTTTTTTCTCTCTCTTTCTCTATCTCTCTCCCTCTCTCTCATTCTCTCTGTCTCTTATTCTCTCACTTGCTCTCTCTCTCTTATTCTCTCTCTCTCACTCGTCTTGTAGGACGTCTGCATATCAAAGATCATTTATAGTGTCTTCGTTGAAATTTTGATCATTTCTCCCACAAACTATAACTGAGAGTATTTCTTTTAATATCTTTAGTTTTAACAATTTATTTAGACTTTTATTGCTTAAACAGCAGTTACTCCACAATTGGATTAATGAACTGGCATTTTCGCTTACGTAAGATTTTTAAATCGGCATTATTATCCCGTGTTGAATTAAAATTTGAAACGCTTTTAGTGCTACATTAACTTATAAATTTATAGCAGTTACTTCGTATTTAGAAAAAACAATAAATTCGTAGCACACTTAACTTATCAGCAGCACCATTTTACAGCAGCAGCTTGCATAACTTTTTATAAATAAATTGAACATTTTACATAAGTAACGTTTGTTAATGAAATATTATAAAACAATATAAAATGTAAAAACAAATAAAAAAAATTCTATTCTTAATACATTGATATACCACTATTTACATTTTTATTGCTTAAACAATAGTTAATCTACTAGTTCGTAACACATCCACTTTAGAGGCAGTGCCATGTACGGCATGAAACGTAAGTAATTTTTTTTAAATAAAGAGAAAATTGTAAAATAAAATCACCATAAAAAATATAAACAACATAAAATAATACACCATATTGTACAGAATATAGTAAAATAAAATCACCATAAAAAATAAAAGCACCATAAAAAATAATAACACTATAAAAAATAAAAATACCTTAAGAAATGAAACACCATAAAAAATAAAAACCTCATATAAAATAAAAGCACCATAAAAAATGTAAACACCATAAACAATACAAACCCCAAAATAATATACCATAGAAAATGAAAGCATCATGAAAAATAAATATACCTTAAAAAATGAAACACCATAAAAAATTTAAACACCATAAAAAATAAAAACACCATAAAATAATACACCATAGAAAATGAAAGCACCATAAAAAATCAATACACCATTATTATAATTACAAACCAGAAGGGTACTTTAGGTATAGATATGATACACTATATATACCATACGGCGACGAACGACGACCACTATCACTTTAATATAATAGGAGATAGGAAATTATTATAATTACAAACCAGAAGGGTACTTTAGGTATAGATATGATACACTATATATACCATACGGCGACGAACGACGACCACTATCACTTTAATATAATAGGAGAAGGAGATTATTATAATTACAAACCAGAAGGGTACTTTAGGTATAGATATGATACACTATATATGCCATACGGCGACGAACGTCGACCACTATCACTTTAATATAATAGGAGATTATCACTTTTAATTACAATTTGTGTATTGTTTTCGTAAAATTCTGGTATTATATATTAATAAATATATCCAAATAAGTACATTCAATCAAGCATTAGTTTGTACAGAAACCAGTTGTAATATCCTAACTTTCACTATTGGAACTGCATAGTCTGTTGGAAAATATATGCTTCATTAATGCGCTTGGGATGGAATATCTATTCAGTGATATTTATTTTTTTTATGTGCTCGGTGTTCAAGTAGTAAGAAAACTTCCGACTCAAATATTTGTATAGAAAAAAAATACGTAATGTTTTATTGAAGTAAAATTTTATAGCACGGAGCGTCGCGATAGTTATAAATATTATGTTTCGGTTTTTTTGAATTGTGAATCTTTGGAGCACGGAGAGTTGCGACAGATGGATCTTGAGAAGCATAGAGCTTCGCACAAGCAAGAAGATACGAGCATAATGGGACGACTTCCGGAATCAGCTCCCTGCGCTGGATGTGGTCAACATACCACGTTGGTCTCCGCCGTTTGCATTGGCAATTTCACGATTTCTATGACGCAACGGTGAAGGCCTTGGCTGTAGCAATATATTTGGTGCTCGACGATGATCAGCAACCCATCTAGTCAACTTTGCTCGCAACCAAGAGCAAAGTGGTTCCGATCGAGATGATATCATTGCCGCGCCTCGATCTCTAAGGAGCAGCCCTACTCATGACACTATTGTATAAGCTACAACATGACCTCAAGTCAAAATATGTGCCCATTCATTGCTGAACGGACTTTCACGTTGTGATGGCCTGGCTCAAAGGGAATCCCAATTCGTGGTAGACCTTCGTGGCAAACAGGGCCCGCGAGATACAGACGTCACGGCCAACAGCACACTGGGCTCATGTATGCTCTGAGCAAAATCCCGCTCGCGCGTATCCACACCAGAGAACCTCATCCACGATCAACTATGGTGGAACGACCTACTCGATATCTTTCGCAGTGCTGAGGGGCTTACATCTTTAATGGATTACAAGACCGACACAGATCTGCGTGCGACGACTACTAGCTTACAAGCGGCCTTCGGTGATTCACCGATGTAAACCCTCCTGGCATGATTCTCATCGTTTTTCGAATGATTCGGGTACTTTTATTCGATCTTCGCTGGCCAGAAAATGCTAGTTTGACTCCAATCGAGCACCCTACTGCAGCACTCAGCTCTGAAGAGTATCCACGTGCCAAGCGCAAATTCGAACTAACTCTCAGCACTAGAACTAGCTCTAAGCACCGGAATTATCGCTACTTCGTGCAGGCAAAACTTTGTCTACAACAAGCAACCTGCACCGACTAAATACATTTGTCTACAGTTTGTCCTCGTGACTATCAGTGAAAAGCATCCAGTCATTCTTGTGCGCAACAGTCGACTGACCACGCTGCTTATCGGCGATGGGCATTTGCGCACACTGCACGGCGGACCTCAACTCGTGCAGAACTATCTTGCGCGACAATATGGGATTCGTCAGTTACGCTACCGAATTCACCAGATATAACATTTCTACGTTCGATACCACCACTTCCAGGGTCGACCATATCAACAGTAAATCACACCGCCTCCCAGAATCCGTACCACTCCATCGAAACTTTTCGATACTATGGGACTGGACTACACTGGCCGACCTTTTCTTTTCTCTTAGGGTCTAAATGTTTGGTCGCTTGCAGAGGTCTCTGTTCAGTGATATTCAGCAACAATGGGACGAAATTCTAAGGTACGGAAGCTGGACTCCCATGGACCCTTCAAGCGATGTTCAACGGAGAGATTGCGGCTGCTTTCCAGGTGGAAGGAGTGCGCTGGACCTTCATACCGATGCCCCTTATTTCGGATGCCTGTGGGAGGTCGCTGTAAAATGATTCAAGAGTCAACTTCATAGATTCATCGGGGACGCCATCCAGGCTTGTCTGAACTCCAGGCCGCTCAGCCCATTGAAATCCGACCCCACTGACAAAGGGATGTCATCCCCCACTTTCACTCTGTCTCACGCGCTCGTACGCGCTCGACCTGCTCCGCTTCCGGCGGCCTACAGCACAGCATTTTCGGGCGAGTACGAATGTCGGCTCCAAAATACGTGAGTCTTCATACACTCACACATACACCCACACTAATCAAGGAGTTTAATTACAATTCTAGTTTATTTTCTTTATTTTTATTAGTTATAACGTCACCGAGACACTGACAAGTGTATTCACACAAACATGAAAAGCATATATCTGCCTTCTATTTCAATCTAAAAATAACCCCAGTGCACGCTTTACTTTTCGTTGACCCTCTCCTTCGCGAACCTAAGGTCCGAGCTATTCTTTACTTTTGCGCACAATCAACAGTATGCTTATGTATTGAACTAAATTACGAAATTTGTATCACAGCGATACATATAATTTGTTTCTCTTTATTTAATTTAAATAAAAATATTTTTGATTAATATTTGCATGGCAAAAAAATGAAAAAATAGTCTTAGTTTTAATTTTAATTGTTGCCTATTATGCCCTTTACTCATATAGCCTACCTAGGGGATATAATGGTTAAAACGAAGGTTATGAAACTTTGTCTTATTACTATAAATATTTTTAAATTTGGTTTATAAAATATCTAGTAAGTAGAAATTAAACTCTTGTACGTTGTATTTCTTATTTTTTTTTTGTTTTATTTAAATTTTCTTTTATCAACTGATTTTTCTATAATGTTACGGTGCCCACCATGCCCTACCTTCCCTACAATTTTGTTATATTTTTTGTGGACAGAAATCTAATAAAATTTATAAATATAAAGTAATGCCAATCACAATGCTTTCTTATGGGCTCGACCTGTCAAAGAAGTTACAACGACCATCTAGTCAGAGCATTTTATAGAAGTATATAAAATGCAATAATAGCGTACAGTTAATTGTAGTGCAAAATAAAAATTAATAACATTTAAGAGTGCATTTATTCTAGTCTTATGTAGTAGCGTGAGTTACTTTTCATTCAGGAAAGTAATTTATTCAGTTATCACCATTACTCCAGCACTGATTATTATTACCCCAAACAATTTTGTTTTTTTAGTTTAGTGCAATGTTTTTATTTAATCTTTTAACGTCACAAGAGAATGTTTGGCATGGACCCTTTTCTCCAGGATTATTTATCATGAAAATATCCATAAAAAGTACGTGAAGAGTCTTTTCTGCAAAAAAAGTGAAAAAATACAAATTTTCTAGTAAAATTTTTTTTTATTGTATATTTCAGAAGATTTATCGTACGAATTTCCGGTTGTAAAGGGCACGAAACGTGCCCTCAATAGTTACGCTTTTCAAATGTGGATACATACGTATCACCCAAATATTTTGGATATATTCAGAATACTCTAAATTGAAGAAATTTGTTAGTAACTTTGCCGTCATTTTGCAGACGTAAACCGTCAGAGAAAAAAACAATGTACTCATTTCAAAAACGCTACTATCGAGAACACTTTACAGCTATCGTGCACTTTACAGCTGGAAAATCGTACAATAAATATTCCGAAATATACAATTAAAAAAAATGTATTTTTTCACTTAATTTTGAAAAAATATGATAAAAATTAGGATTGCGAAATTTAAATTGCATCGTATTGGAAAGAGCTACCTCGAAAATGGTGGAAAAATGCTTCACGTATTTTTTTATTGACATTTTCATGGAGTTCAGTAGAAAAGGGTACATGCGAAACATGCTCTTGTAACGTTCGAGGGTTAATATTAGATATTATTTATTTATCAATTTTACATATTATTTTCAATTTTAGACGATATTGCATGATGAATACTTGAAATACATACCGTGAAGGGCGTAGTTCCGGGTCAGACCCCCTTTACGGATCAATTCGTTATATAAATCATTATATTTAGATTTATTTGAATGGAAATTCATAAATAAAAATATATGATATTTATGAAATATTCACTTATCTAGTATTTAAGTTTGAGAATATGTTTGTGTGTAGAAAATTAAAAAAAAAATATATAATTTCGGACTTGTTCATATGAATTGAGATTGACACCATTTTCTTATAGTCGCCCGTAAGAAACGAGCCTTCAGTTTTAGTTTGGTTGTGCGATGCTTATGACCGTCACGAGGCTAGTTTTGCATTATTGTTTATTAAATACTTAATTAATACAATGCAAAACGATTTTTAAGAACTAAATAACTTTATCAATAAAAAAAAATAGCTGATCAGTATTTGATCCCTTTGCCCGTATGCTTCCGCAATTCCGAATCAACAGATCAGGAAATGCTCCGCGTTGGAATTATTTCTCAGACTTATATTTTTTAAATTTAACCTGGATACTTGCTAATGAATTTCTAGCTTTAAAAATAAAATGTTATTTTTTGCAAATAGCAGTTTCCGATCAAGTATTTCTTATAAAAATATAAAGATTTTATGTACGTATATTTGCCATTTTTAAGGTTATGACCAATGTTTTATGTTAGTACCAGCAGTAGTAACATCTGATCAGTGGATAAACTTTTATGAAAAACTCTCACAAAAAAAAATTATAAGTAGAAAAAGAATTGAAAAAGAATTTGAGACTAGAGAAGATGAAAATAAAAGAGGAAAAATAAGTGGAAAAGAAGAAACAAAACGACAAAAAGTCAACGTCCAAAAAGTCAAAACCCGTAAAAAAATAATCAGACAAAAAAATGTTAACGATTTCAAAGACTTATTGCAAATGCATTCCTACTTGTGATATTACCTTATATTTACTTATAATAAATAATTTATTGTACGGTAGTAAAAAACCAATATTATTTATGTAATAGTAATAAATTATTATTTATGTTATAATAATAAATATTATGTATTTATTAATAATAATTGTTATTTATTGTATTAACAGATTACACATTAATAATATGAGAAAGTTAAATATATTTTTTTATCACACTGTAACCTAAAAATCCCAACTTCGCAGCTTTTCTTCTGGTCTCGTGCGATAAAATGCTGTATGACACTGGTGTGTAATGTGATTATTTACCGCATTCGACTTTTCTCACTCGCTTCGCTCATGCGAAAAAGTCTCAAGGTAAATAATCACCTTCCACACCAGTGTCATAATGTACTATTCCTGATTTTTATAGCATGTATTTCATGTGATCAGGAATAGGGTACCTTTTGATCAGAAACTACGTCCGCATGCGATTAGTCTGACCCGGAACTGCTCCCCGGACGTTTTTTCATATTTTCATTAATTACTAATTTATTTTCCCAGATTTTTTTTATTTGAACATTTAAATTAAAGATAAAACTTGAATAAAGTTAAATAAAATGAAAAATTTTTACTTTCTCATGCTATTCGTCTATGATATGAAAAATACTGCACGTTTACGCTTACAATTAGTTGACCCGGAATTACGCCCTTCACGGTACTTCAAACTAACACTTCACATTTTAAGATATATAAAAAATTATCGAGGAATAAAAATATGAGCTTTTGCTGCTTAAATGATCACTATCAACCCACTCTATCTTATACGTTACAGACGCTAACTGGCATCTAAAATCGAGTTTTGCGTATTTACAAGGGGATACCGAGGAGTCCGGGAAACCGATTTTAATAAAACTTTACAAAGGCCTTGTAATAAAGGTTTTAAGACAACCGTGATTTCTCATATATTTTGATAAAATGGGCATTAACTCCGGCTTCAGGGCCCATTTGACTGAAATGCGAGACACGTATCTGATATTTTCGGTCAAAGAATGTCTATGTAAAGTTTCATCAAAACCGGTTTTCTTGACCCTTGGTAGTTTCGAGAAAGTATGGATCATTTGTTTAGGTGAACGCGAGTACTCAGTTCTCTCCTATACTTGTAAAATTATATTTAAAAATTTTCCTATGTAAATTCAGTATTAATTTGCTCTTAGAATATAGTATAAGGCCCATTCCATATGGATTCAATGACTAAAAAAAATCGATGTCTTCGATTTTTTTCCAACTTTGGGATGTTAATCTGGTTTAAATTTCATGAGACCCATGTTTCCGAAAAAAATTTTTGGAGCTCTCTGGTGCCCTGTCAAAATGTACATCGTGACAGCGTTATTCCGAAGATGAAAACGCACTTTTTTCAAGTAATCGCATTATATCAGTTTTGACCTGGTTTATTCAAAATTCAAATTGCTTGGAAATTTTCTAAGATAAATGAAAAGAACAGAAAAAGTCGTCTTTTTTCAAAATCGATTGTTTTACCAAATTTGACTATGTTTTTCAAGGCAAAATAAGCTATTTTTTAGCCAAGTGGCAAAATACCATCTGGCTCCGTTCGGAAGATACGGCCTCGTAAAGACAATGGCTAGTTCTACACGTTTAAATCTCATGTGCGTTATGTACAAGCTCGTATGATAAATACGGGTAAATCATTTCTCAACGTAGAAAAAAAACTAAAGGTTAATACGAAAAGCAAGACCCATTTGCTGGAAATTCTGTGAATACCGAATCTGTTAAGGTAGTTAAAAAATATTATCTGGACGATGATTTAGACTGATCCCGACAAAGTCCTAATAAAAGCGATGTGATAAATGTTAGGATTAATGCAGTTATAGAAAAAAGAGTCAAGTTTTTCCTAACTCGTAGCATCAAGGAGATTTACGATCTATTTACGTAACAGAATCCAGAAATTACTATTTCAAGATCTAAGTTTTATGAATTGAGACCCCTTAAATAATTCATTTTTATGTATCCATTGCGGCAATTTTGACCTTATAATGGCAGCTCTAAAAATGTCATTGAAAACAAATAACCCCGAATTTTTAACGCTCAAATTAGATTTACTATCCATGATTGTTTGCTTTATAGAAAATAATTCCTGCATTTTTAGAGAATGTGAAAATTGCAAAGATTTGGGAAAAAATGATCCTGTGAAGAAAATTTGCACGTTTGACATATATCTATTAGTTGCGTAGATATGATGAGCAAATATGGTCGAATCAAAGAACTCCAGCAATGTGAAATTAAATTAGAAAAAAAGATGGACTTTTAAGTAAAAATCATTTTATTCTTCACGGAGATTTTGCAGTAAAATGGGTCATAATTCAGAAAGATGCCATTCAAGGATATCATTGGACTAATACACAAATTTCTATTTTCATCGGGGTGTTACGTCGGACAAATTACTGCTAGTTTTGGCATAGTTAGTGACAACTGGAAACATCATACAGAGTTTGCTTTAGCAGCTTGGTAACGGGTGAGGATGAGAAAAATGATATTGCAATAATATCTGATGGTGTTGCTGCTCATTTTAAGAATAGATTTTAATTTTATGAATTAGGAAAAGGATTCTATAAAGCAAAATGCATTTTTTCTGCAACTGGACACGGGTAAGAAGCGTGTGATGGCTTCGGTGGTTTATTAAAAAATGACACTATAACCCATAACTTGTCATCTTCTCCGAAAAAATCGCACGCATCTTTTACTTTGCGAAAAAGAAAACGCATGCACTCTTGCCATATCGCCGGAGCGGCCGCGATGCCGAATAACATTCTATTCACTTTGTACAAACCACGATGCGTATTGATGGTCATTAAATTAGCCGTAGCTTCATCAACTGCCATATGAATATATGCCCACACACAATCAATACTCGCAAAAAACTTGCAGCCTGCCAGATGTATAAACAGTTCGTCCGTTGTGGGTAGAGGAAATTCGTTAATCAAAATTTGCGGATTCAAGATGACACTGCAATCACCGCAGATTCGTACTGTACCAACCTTTTTGAGTATCGGCACAATGGGTGTGGCGTAGAGAGCAGTCTCGATGGGCACCAGGACACTCTTGGGCTCCCAGAGGTCGAGAGCATGATCGACCGGTTTCCTCAGTCTGAACGGAACGGTTCTGACCTTGTAGAATATCGGTTGCGCATCTTGTTTTAATTTCAACGAAACGAGTCCCAAACCTACAATTGGTGAGAAATCTTGCCGATCTACATTCTTGTATTTTTGTGATAATGTTTTTACGAACGCAACTTTATCAAAATTCGCGCGACATTCAGTTTCAAGGGACAAAATCGAATTGAGTAAATTATGCGCGCCTTTACAATTTATGAACTTGTGTAACCATTCGCGGTCACATAACGGTGAACGATCCACGTCGGTTAAACCATTAACGCCGAGGTGATCAGAATTTTTACTAACTTTTCAACGTGTTTATTTATTATGTTATCGGACCAAAAAAATAATGCAATACCTCTATTCCTACGCAAAATTTGATGCTCTTTCAGAACCTGAGCTTGTGACACCTGTCACTAAATCAAATACAATTTCTAACATAGTAATAAAACATATTTAAAATAAATAGTTAAAAGAAAATCAAATATTAAGATAATCATATTTACGAGCGTTGCATGGACGATTTTAGTGCGATTATTGTTTATATAAGTTAAATTAGCATAGAGAGTTAAAAATCTAATATAGTATTTTGC
>UELU01136456.1:0-41875 GCA_900490025.1 Megastigmus dorsalis | reverse complement strand
TATTAAAATAAACTCAACATTTATACTTTAATTATAATTTAATTTATTCTTTTCAAAAGAGTAAATCTGCTTATTTGCTCTTTTTGAAATTCGGGATTAAAATTTCTACTTTTAGAAAGTAGAAATTCTTTAATTTACTCTTTTGAAAAGAGTAAATCTGCTTATTTGCTCTTTTTGAAATTCGGGATTAAAATTTCTACTTTTAAAAAGTAGAAATTTATTAATTTATTCTTTTGAAATGGGGGAAAACCATTTTATCCTTTTCAAAAGAGTAAAATGTCAATTTTACTCTTTTCAAAAGAGTGATTCTAGTTTTTTCTACTTTTGAAAAGGGAGAATCACAAAATTTCTACTTTTTGGCGCCAATTTTTACTCTTTAGGGTTCAGAGTGTGGACGCTTAAAGGAATCCGACAAAACTCATCATGAAAAACATGCCATCCTTCTTCCTTCAAAACATGACCTTACTTCTGTCATCATTCGACAATTCCACGAAAAAAATTCGCATGCCGGAATTTCGATGACGCTGTATGCTCTTCGGTTGAGATATTTCATCTTAAACGCTAAAAATGCAGGTCGGAAGGTGATTCGTTAGTCTGTGCAATGTCTGCGCCACAAAACTCTTATTGCACATGCTCAGATGGCAAATCTTCCTACGGTTCGAGTTACGGAGTCTCCCCCATTCTGTCATACAGGTCTCGATTTCTTTGGTTCATTGCCTATTAAGGAAAAGGCTCATAGAAACAAGGTCATCCTCAAGGTCTATGGTTGCATTTCTGTATATATGGCTTCCAAGGCTGTCCACATCGAACTCGCAACTGATCTATCGACCGAAGGTTTCTTGATGGCGTTTCGTTGGTTCATTGGTCGTAGAGGAGTATCAGCCCACGTTTATTCCGACAATGGTACGAACTTCGTAGGGGCAAACAAAGAGTTTCGTGAAATTTATGATCGTTTTGAAACTTCGAAATTCAGGACAGAAATTGGAGAATACGCTATTTCTAAGCGAATAGAGTGGCATTTTAACCCACCGCTCTCTTCCCATTTTGGTGGCATTTGCGAGGCTTCAGTCAAAAGTTTTAAACACCATCTCAAGCGCATCGCCAATTCCCAATTGACGTATCCTCAGCTTAACACCTTGCTGATCGAGATTGAAGCTATCCTCAATTCTCGACCGCTCTGTGTCCTTTCTTCGGACCTGAATTTATACTTTCAGTTCCCGAAAATCGCCTTTCCACGTACAAATTCATCACCAAGGCTCGACAAAATTTCTGGGATAAATGGAACAAGGAGTACCTCTATCAACTGCAGGTTCGCCAGAAGTGGCATTCATCAACAGCAGAACTGAAGGTTGGTAATGTCGTGATTTTGATGGATGATATCACTCACTGTTCAAGATGGCCGCTAGATGTGATCATCGAGGTCCATCCTGGGAGAGACGGGGTATCTCGAGTCGCATCTGTGAAGACCACCCACGGTGTTTACATTCGAAACATTACGAGACTGTTCGTTCGTCCAATCATATAATTTTAAGTAAATTTGATTTGTTTCTAACATGTATTGCGTTCTCGTTTCTAATTTTAAGATAACTTTTGTACTATGTGATTCACATACCAATCAATGAAGTAGTCCCTCCAAAGGAAACTCGCTTCTTCTACTTGTCTAGTCAACTTATAGTCAAGTACAGAATAAGATTCTGGTTAACGTAGGTTTACTCTGTATATATGTTAGCGTAGGTTTACACTGTACATATGTTAACATTTTGTGATCCATTGCTGTATTCACCTTTTTAATTGTTCTACACGGAGAAAAATTTGGAAAGAATTTATGTTAATAACGTTGTAACCTATTTCTTCAATTGTCAGTCGAGAAATTTTGTGTCAATTATAGAGGTTATGTTCTTCAATGCAGCGCCGAGGTGCTGGGCCTCGGCCGATGGGAAGAAAATCCGCCCATCCGCCGAGGCACGAAGAATTAGAAAGGAAGTGAAGAAGAAGAGGAGAGAGAAAGAGAAGAGGAGAAAGCACATATATAGTTGTAAACAAAACACTCATCAAAACATTACCCCCTCCTTTCTACTTCTTCGTGCCTCGGCAGTTGGGCGGATTTTCTTCCCATCGGCCGAGGCCCAGCACCTCGGCGCTGCATTGAAGAACATAGCCTCCTCTGTTGACACTAAATGTCTCGACTGACAATTGAAGAAATAGGTGTCCATGGTTACTGACATAAATCCTTTCCAAATTTCTCTCCGTGTAGAATTAAGCTTGCGTTCATATATTATTGTTAACACAACCTGCGTCGTTAATCTATCGTTATTTCCTCCGCAGCCCTTGCCCGGAGAATCCGGGCCTCCTTTCCGCGCCTACCTATATCTCCGAAGGAACACTTCTCCTTCCGCGTGTCGAGCGCTACTAAGGTTCCGCCGCCTAGCGGCGGAGCGCGGTACTACCCAGGTCGCGGCATACGCATTAGCGCGCGGTGTACAGGGTGTACGTAGCGTCTTTATAATAGTATTATAACACAGTTGTTTGTGTTAAGAATATGTCTGCGTAAAAATAATCTGTGTGGTAACAATAGATGCATACACGGGGAAAAATCGTGAGCAAAAATTGCCTAAAAAGTTGAGTAAATTTTACTGAGTCGAAGGCTGAATAAAAATTGCTTAAGTATAGTTGAGCAAATTTTGCTCAGTGTACTGGGTAATATTTTCGTCAAGCATAAATTACTCAATGACCTGAGCAAAATTTTCTTAATGATATTGAAAATAAAAGAACATCTTTTATAAGAATTTAAATAATTTAAAACACATTTTCTTTTCTGTATAATCTCTATTTAGTAAAAATTAAAATTTCGAACGCTACTTTACGGCAAATAAACGAGATGATCCCGATATGAGGGTAGAGTATAACGGCTCTGTGTTTACGGCTATGCCACCAATCCAACAGTTAGTTTGATGCTATATCTAGCCTAGATTCCGTTCAGGATTTAATGGGTTAAACAGTAAACTTTAAATTTTGAGGCTTAAAAAGTTCAAGTATTAAAATGCATTTATTTAAATACATCATTTACAATATTATACATACGTTTGAAAAGTTTAGTTTTAAAAGTTTACAACTGGAGGTATACCGGTGTAATTGTCTTGAAAACAGCATGTAAATTTATATAAAATTTGATTGATAAATCAATGCACAAAGTAAATTTATTTAAACGACAATCGGACAAGAAACAACTTTTCTATTTAAGGACGTTCTCTTTATCAGTGACACTCAACCTAAAGTATCGGGGCGCCATGTTGTTTTTCTATACTCGAGGTATGAAAAAGTTGAGAACCCTTTGCATTCTAGCTCCGCCTTTTATGCGCTGAAGTCGAAAACTCGTCTCTATTTATCCTATCCTATTTATTATTGCATAAATGAATAAAGGGTAATTTTATTAACTTATTTACAAAGTTATAGAAATAGTTAGGCAAAGTCGATTTTCAAGAGAACGTCCTTAACCCAGCTCCTCTCAGGAAACGGGTACTTCAGACACTACCTGCATCGGAAGGGGAAGGTAACGACCCCGTCCTGCAAGTACTGCGGGCACGACAGAGACGACGCGGAGTACACGTTTTTCTCGTGCCCCTGCTGGACGGCCGATAGACACTGACTGGAGACAACGACCGAATACGTTGACCCGGACAACTTCGCCACCTTACATCAGCAAAGAGAGGTGAGATGACGTGACACGATACGTGATGGCAGTTCTTAAAGGCAAACGTTCCGAAGGATGCCTTAAGGTCTGACATCTAAGACAGGGACTACACAACTAGACACGACAAACATGATTGTCGTAGAACATAGAACGCCGGCCCGCCCGAAATAATGTGCTCAACAGTGCCGGGCCGGTTTGATGAAGAGGGTGGATGATACAGTTGCTTGCTCCTCGGCTGATTTATCAACCGCGAATCAAGGGACTGGGGGTTGGGTTTAGCTGGCTGGACGCTGTCCTGTGCCTCGGACGCAATGGGTCCCACCCATTCTGGCCCTGCCTGACGGCAGCCTTCTGGCTGACTCACGGGCGGGTGTCGGCCCCGAGCTCAATGTCTCTGACCTCGGGCGCGGGATCTGGAGCCTGTCTATGGTCGCGAAGCGATTTTTCCCTTTTTAACCACCATAAAAAAAAAAAAAATAAATACTTAACTTAGTCTTTATGTAATGTGCATAAGAGAAACGTTCTGATTCTAATGTCGTCAATTGTAAAATATTTTCAATATTATAATTAGTATCTACTTAACAAATATTAACAATTGAATATTAACATCAATTTTCATATTGACAACTTGCGTCATTCTATGTTTTCATATTAAGCATTCTCGTTAATAGTTGTTTCTCTTTCCGATAAAATAATAATATCAATTACTTCACAATTTACAATGCATTATAAATAATAAAAAAAATTATGTCAACCGAAAAATAATGTAAAAATCGTAGTCCAAATAATTCACAAAAAGGACATCCTAGAGAGATCTACTAACAACTGAGAAAACTTCTTTTGGACTCCACCCTCAAGAGAAGCCCAAGGAACTCAGGCCCATCCAACCAAGGACCCGGAAAATTCAAGAAAACGTTCGGTGTTCTTAAAGACAACTTTCAGTCGTCTCGAAGCTGACTTTTAACTGGACATTCAGTCTCTTTAAGGATGAGAAAACGATAACTTTCGAAGTTTTTAAAAGTTAACTCTTGACTTTCGATAGTCAGCTTTAAGAGCGCTTTAAGAGCGCTTTTTGTTCATTGGGTCCTTTACTTTTATAGCTGCGAATATAATGCGCCTCATTCAGAATCACACGTTCCCAATTAATCTTTGAATTAAGAAAATAATTATATAATTATATTTTACTTATCTGGTATCTCTATTAAATAATATGTAAATCCTTTCAGCTTTACCATTACTTAAAATTTTATAAAATATCATTAATCTTACAAAATAACGATGAACATACTTACATTAAGATATAATATAATAGACGGCGCAAACAATGCGCGCTACAAACGATTCGGTGTGTAACTTTATGGCTTACAACTGAAATGATACTTGCCTTTTCGAGGCACCTTTTGTATTACACAAATGAGGAAGATTTATGAAAAGTTGTATTTATTACGGTAAGTATGCAATAGAAAATTCGAGAAGTTATAGAATTAATTAAGAAATTCGAAGAAAAAGTGAAATTTGAGTAAATGCAGCTGTTCATATATTTAAAGCGTGCCAAGTTTCAGTATTGAGATGATTGACGTAATTGGGTCTTGCTATATGCGTACAAGACGAATATGCAAATTATGATACAGCTTAATCGAAAATAGAGCTGTAGATATTGCATGTTTAGGTACATAAAAGTGGTTTTATAAATTTGCATTAAACGACATAAAATGACGGAGTTTCGATTTATATTAAAAAATATATAAATGTATAAAAAATATAAAGTGCTTTTCAATGAAGTTTTTTATTAAAAATTGAAGTATCATTCTCAAGATCTATAACACAGGTGGATCAAGAATACTGAAGATAATAACAAGTTATATTTATACTTAGGTCGGTTTCAATTGTCATTTCCCTCTTACTAGAGACGACAATCAATACTTTGTTTTTCATGTTGCATATGACGAAGAGATAATTGCTCGCGCATTTTTTCCCTATTTAATGTTCGTTTCTAGTAAATAGGGTATACTACCCTGAAACCATTTATCATAATTACGTGAATACTATTTTGATAATTTTTGCAACACGCACTTTATAAGCAGCATTATAAACTACTACGCTACTGCAGCCAAACATTTAAATTCATTGCATTTAAAAGTAATTCTTTTCGGCATATAATAAGAACTACAAAATATAGAATTCATGACAATGAAAGTACACTCCCTCTGGAATGCGGATAATAATGTACATCGATCTACGTAATCACCAAATTAAAGGAAAGTTCATACAAGTCAATCAAGATTTAATTTGGAACCATGTGGTAAAGTCATTTTGGACAAACATACTGAGTTGCAAGTATCTAAAAATTGAATTGATACAATTAAGTTCAACAGGTCTCCAAATACTGCTAAAAGTATTGTTTATGAGTAAGAATGATTTGCCTTTCAAAAGCTTATTAAAAGCACCTTGTTATTAACAAATTTTAGTATGTTTTTTTACAGATTCTATACTAGCTTGTCCCGTCAAGCAGACGTGAGATACCGACAGGTGGATTCCCACTTATCTCCTTCACGCGATCAAGTTTTTGTCTTAACCGACCTGACCTATTTACCTGAAACTTAAGAGACAACGCAGGGAATTCAAAGTTGAGAAAAAATCGAGCTCTAGAGATTTGGCGTATTATTTTATCGAAACTCGGAAATCGGGTGCTTTTCAACGAAGCTTTCAGATCGGGCGGGTGACAATATATGGATAAAAGTAATAAAAATTGATGGATATCCCAACTTGAAACTTACCCTACAACCCGACTTTCTTTAATTAAAGAAAATCATCTTCAGGATTATGAACTGAATTTTTATTTAGAATGCGAGCACCAGGGTGGTCCTTATCTGCCCTCTATCTGACTTTTTTAGACATGACCGCTACATGGTACTGCCTTATATTATTTTCGTCATCGCAAAAAGTGTCAAACTCCGAAAGTCATATATTTAGCACGAGACAAATTTCTGTTATGATAAAAATTGTTTATGTATGTATTTATATATCAAGTTAACCGATTTTCTCCGTGAATTTTTAACGGATCAAGCCGAAACTTTGCAGAATAACTTATTATATTATATAATAATTATATAAGAAACGTTCCTATTTTGGGCTATATCCATTGAAAATCTTCAAAATGGCACACCTTTTAAAAATGTCGAAAAATAGTTTTTTCATTATAACATGAAAAAAATTTCTTTTAATCCAATTGCTTTCAAGATGACAGTGGAAAAATGGTCAAAAACGCTCAAATTGACTAAAGGAGACCACTTTTTGAGCATTAACATAAAAAATATTAATTTCTCATAAAAATGTTAAATGTTAAAGTTGTAGAGCACAAAATAACAAAACTTTTCTCTATTGAACATTTTTTGCTAGGAACGATTCATTCTAGATAACAGTGGAACCAGTTGTATAGAGACAGCAACAAAATGGGAGCGCGAAATGCGAGCGGTGACGGTCATATATATTCGCGAAGCTTTTATAAAGTGCATGCCTTGGATCGCACTTTAGTACGAAGCACTAAGACCGAGGGGCGCACTAGTTACATTACTAGACTGACATTAGATATTGTATTTCCTTATTGGTATAATTGTGGTAAATGCATTAATTAACGGAAAAGATTTGATCACTTAAAAGAGGTCCGAACTGCCCCATATATTAAGGTATGCATAGGAAGAAAATTATTTTGGATAGACGGATTCATTCTCAATAATGTTTAGATAAGTTTGAAAATTTTTAAAGTAAATCTCATGGGGAGGGGGGGGGGGCGAGGGGGGAGTAGCACCATTTAGCTACATGATAAAATTTTAAAGGAATTTTTTCTTATTTATTTGGAGTCAATTTGGGGGCCGAAACGCTCAAAATTTGTTATTACCCTAAATAAGGATCACCCCAATATACAGTTTTGTTCTTAATATGTAGTTATTATGTGTATACTGTTTAAACGTTAAACGGTTGATTTTCATTGTTCTTTTATTGCTTAATTGATTGTCTATTTTTTTTAAGCAATTAATAATAATTTATCAGATTCCCTGTTGCAAAGGTCTGATAAAAACTTATAAAAAAGTCCAAATTCTGGTGCAAAAACCCCATAGGTTATGAGGCTTTTGCACCCTTTTCACCTGCTTTTATCAGATCTTTTCAACAAGGTTAATACTCGCACGAATATGGTAAATAAAATCTGGATTTAAAATTCTAATTTAATAGTAAAGGAAATATAACTGCATAATATTGTTACAGAGGATACCTAGCTGTCCTATTATTTTTTTCATTGGCGCTTAAATATTATTTCACAATAAAATGCGGCGTACATCGCCGCATTCCAAAGAATCGCAACTCGTAGCTGACCACACCATAAAATGCAAGCGTCAGCAAACGCAGCACTTTTCTACCCAACAACAGTCAAATTGCCGACTCTACAAAAAATCACACGAGACGATTTTTACCACTTCCACCACCTCCAATGAAGCACAATAAAAGCAGCCCCATCGGGCCGCATCGAGAAGAACGACCCAACATCTGAACGAGGAACGACTGACCGATCGCCGCGCAACACAACTAGAACCAGTCGCCACATTTATCGTATAGTGAATAAACAAAGTATAAAGTTCTCCAGCCTTCGCGTCTCTTAGTTTACCCGCCCTCACAAATTCCTTTCCGGATTAAGTTACCGGAGAGTCGGACGATACCAAATCCACATATAGAGAGAGAGAGAATCCTTTTATTTAACTTCTTACTAATTTTACCGTTCTCTCTCTCGCGACAGTTATCATACGTGACAACATTACTATTCGTTGTCTTATATTTATTGTTCATAAACAGGCTGTTTGAGTTTGCTGTGACTGCAACTCACGCCCTGTTGAAAATATTCACATGGGAATCTAATTAAAAAGGCTGATTAAAAAAGAATTAATCCTGGTAGAAAATTAACCATTTTTGTTGGTTAACGTCTTATTCAAATGGAATCATTTTCAGCCGAAATGAATCTTAATATTTTATTAAAAGTATCTAAAATTATGGTCATATTTTCACTTGTTGCCAATAGAATATAGTGTTCTTACGAAAAAATTAATTTTTATCTTTAACAGCGTAATAATGTTAGCTGACGTTAACTAGAAAATTAACCAATAATTGGCCAAAATATTGTTAATGTTTCTACCAGGGAATATATTAAAATCACTCATAGATTAAGGAAAATAATTAAAATTAATTAACTTTTTGTATTTTATAAATTATCTCTTGTTTTTTCTCAAAGCGAAATCAGAAATTTTGCTATAAAATAAAGTTTATCTATATAATATAATATCTAATTCTATATACGTTATTTTTAAACTATTTAATCGACAACTCTCTCTCATTGTACTCCATTGGTCATTTTTTATAAGTACTTTTCTATATTTACGATATAAGTACGTTTTTAACGTTTAATAACTCAAATTTATAACCAATATTGCGGTAATAATCAATATTATTCAATGAATGAACTTGATATATGCATGATACGGTAAATTTTTATTGAAAGTTCAATTGCTTTGGAATTATTCAGTGTAATATTCGATTACATTTTACCTTCTACTTGATTTTACACATAAATTTCTATTTATTTCTTTAATATTTAAGGATGATATATTAATTTAAACAAAATAGTAAACTTTTAGCCATTTCCTTACGAAAATTGCTACCCGAATGGAAAAAATTAACGGTACTAAAACGTACACTACCGTATGAAGAGGCATATTTTTATACATTACCGAACCCGTGCGTACGTTTCCGTACGTTTCTATTACAATTCGGACATTTTGTACATCATTATACAAAAAGGTACAGAAATATACGCAAATGTTCGTAAAGGTACGTACATATCAGCACATACGAAAACGTGCCGTTTTGACACGAGAAATTACCTGATTTCTCATGTGATGAATTCTTCGTTTACCATCCGGATGATAACACCTAAACAGGGGGCCTAAGCGAAGTTATTTACATTTTAATAATTTTTTAACTAAATAAAAAAACGCTAAAATGTTGTTTAAACATTTTTTTAATTTTTAAAAACGAAAATTCATCACATGAGATAACAAGTAATTTCTCGTGTTAAAACGGCAGGTGAAAAATCACCTGATTTTTCACCTGATTTTTTAAAGCAGGGTCACGTACGTTTCCGTACGTTCCCGTAACGTTCAGGTACGAAATTATTCATCAATAGAAAAAATTTTTTGTTTTTGTAGTTTTCTGTATAATATTATACATTTTCGTACGTTTCCGTATGTTTGCGTACGTTTGCGTACGTTTAAGCACTGACTGTACGAATTGTCCGAATTGTAACAAAAACGTACGGAATCGTACGCAAATGTACATCGGCTTACTCAAATTTAATGAAAACCTACGAATTTTATTTCCATTAGGGTATACAGGGATTTTCGGGGTCGCCAATTACGAATCTGAATTTAGATTTTGAAAATTCAAAATGGCGGTTCCAAGAGGGCGGCCAAAATATTAAATTTTTTTGAATTTTTTTTACGTCCGCCATATTGGATCCGCCATTTTGAATTTTGAAAATCTGACTTCAGATTCATCATCAGCGACCCCGGAAACCCCCTTAGTTGCGTATAACCGTAAAATTTGTTTGATAGAAAAATGTGTGCCGCAAAGGGTTAACGTCAAAAAAATATTCTACGAATTCCAGCTATATTCTTACTTAATACAATCAGATACATAACGTCAAAATAACAAGTATAGATAAAAAATAAATTACAGAAATTCTAGACTTTTACACCTAATAACCCGATGCTCTCAAGTAGAGCATTTTATTGCGGAATGAGATTCTATGATAGTGATATTTGGATTAAACTGTATAATAAAAATATAAACTAGACCCTACAGGCTTTTGGTCATCTACTTCCAATTCCAGGCCTGTCAAATTGAGCTTTTAAGAAATGACAATTAGGGAATCACTATTTTGCTAAAATCCTCAATTTGAGAGACAAAAATTTAGAGAGTAAAAGGCCTGTATATAGAGCTTAAACCATTGATTTACAGAACAGATAAATCTAAAATATAACGATTGCAGAACCTCTTTTGATGTTGAAATTCTTACACGTCGTGTGATAAAAATACTATTCGATACAAGTGCGAGAAATAGGGTTCGCTCTCGTAGGACCATTTGTACACGAGCGAAGCGAGCATAAAATCACTATTCTTTAAGTAAGTACACAGAGCACGACTTTTCGTGCTAGTTTACTTCGCTCAACTCTACTTTCTATGGTTTACAAGAAGAAAACTAGCACGAAAAGTCGAGCTTTGCTTACTCACTTAAAAAAAATAGGATTCAATACGTGCGTGCAAATAGTTATCACCCTATAGCTTCGCTCGGGTGACAAATTACAACCGTGTCAGAACACCCTACTTTGCGCATTAGTATAAAAAATAACTATATCGCACTAGTATCGAAATGTACTACTTTATCTTGCCAGATCTAAAATATAACGATCAGAGAAACTTCTGTTAACGTTAAAATGCAGAATTTATGTAATGTATTCAAAATACTTATAAAAAAATACAGTATATTCTGACCAAGTCATAAAAAAATATTATATTTTATCGTACAAACATGTTCCTATACTTCAGAAACATCTGATACAGCAAACGTGCTAAGCAAGACACGTATAAAGTATTCTTTTCTAGGGAGATTAAAAAATGAGAAAATTGCATTCGAGTATCATTAACTGTATTATGTCTAATGACAGACGTCCACACTGTTACATTAATTTTTTAATAGTGCATACTTCACGAGACAGAAGCGTCTTCGCAAGTACTTTCCATAAATCAATCGGGTTGGAAGCAGTACGAAGTCTCGCTCTGCCGTAAAGAAGTTTTTAAAATGACTCCAAGGAAGAAATTTAAAACTATTGAACACAAAAACGTTTTACCACTGCCATTCCTCTACTTAAAACTTTGCGGGATTTGGAGACCGTTAACTCTTAATTTGTGGCTGGAAGTGACATATAATTTATTTACAGTTGCCATGATCATCATTACAGAAATAGTTATAATAACTGAAATTCTATGCATTGTTTTTGCAGATGAAAATAAATCAAAATTGTTTAAAGATAACATATATATTATATTTACTATATTGAGTGGTTGGTTTAAGATGTTGAACTTCGTCAATAGGAGGCATAATATAATATCGCTAACAAGCGGCTGCATCGCGGAACAGTGGAACCTGCCGAAAGATCAAAATGAATCTTCAATAATTACTGAATACAATCAGTTGGCAAGGTTTACTATACCTATTAAATATATTTACATCTCACATACAATAAAGCATCTAAATTTCCTGAATCTAAATTAATATTTTTGTAATTCCATGGAAATTGTCGTTGCAATTGCAGGAACATAACCGTGACGTGCGCAGTAATGACCTCGGGTAGTGTACTGAGCCGTTTATTGAATCCGATTTTTACCACTGCTTGGACTCTACCCGTAGACGCATGGTACCCATGTAATATGAATTTGTCGGCCTGCTACTGGACTTCTTACGCGCACCAGGCCACAGGCTACACGGCCGTTGCCGTTGTTCACTTATCGAACGAGTGTCTCGTGGCCACTTTCATGATGCAAATCTGCGCCCAACTGGATGTTCTTAGTCATCGTCTTATATCGGTACCTGTTAAAGTCGAAAAAGCAGTTCGTCTGCGCAAGGATAGAAGCGGGGTTGCTCTACTGGAAAGCTGCTTGATCAATGAGTGCATCAGCAATCATAACGACATTTTAAAGCAAGTAAATAATTGCAGGATTAGAATTCCTGATATAAAAACTAACAATTCCGTTTATAAGAAGCTGAACAATGTTTCGTCAGCAAATAGAATTTTTCTTCAACTGATAACTGCGTTCCTAAAACATGATTTCAGTGATCAAATAATATAGATTGCAAATGAAACACTCACCTGATAACCAACCACAATCCTAGTTTCTACTTTCTACACTATGTCTTACACTATCTGCCTAACTTTCCTCCAACATGCTAAAGCTTATATTGTAAATATATATTTGTTTTACTTAACCAATTAACGACCAAGACCCCGCATTTTCAACAACTTATTCAAGGCTTTTTTTCAATAAAAAAAAAAAGGTTTGAAAAAATTTGACAAAGATCTTATTCGACGTATTTTGAGCTGTTCTTTTGAATGATGATACCGATTTTTTGTTAAAATACTCCTAAAAAAATATGTCGTGTTTTTCAAAAAAAAAGTTAAAAAATTTGGAAATTTTCAACCTTATTAATTTTTTTTTATGAGGAAAACGTAATGACAATAATTCAAAATACTGCAAAAAAGTGTAATCGATGTTTAAATATTACGGGAAAATTTTTTCATGATTCTAAACGATTTTTAAATTTCTAATATTTTATATAATAGTTGAAAATTTCTAAATTTTTTCACTTTTTTTCGTGAAAAACACGCCATATTTTTTTTAGCAAAAAATAAGTCTCACCATTCGAAAGAACAGGTCAAAATAGGCCGGATAAGATCATTCCGAAAAAAAATATTTTAGAATCATGAAATAAATTTCCCGTAATATTTGAACATCGACTGCACTTTTTTGCAGTTTTTTGAATTATTGTCATTGCATTTTCCTTATGAAAAAAATTCATAAAGTTGAAAATTTCCAAATTTTTTAACTTTTTTTTTGTGAAAAACACGCCATATTTTTTTGCAGGAGTATTTTAACAAGAAATCGGTATCACCATTCGAAAGAACAGCTCAAAATACGTCGGATATGATCTTTTTCAAATTTTTTCAAACCTTTTTTTAGTTGAAAAAAAGGGTCTTGGTCGTTCATGGGTTAATAAATTCATTAAACTCGCATATATAAAAGCATAAACTTCCTGAATTTTTTCATCAAAAATTCACATTAGAGCTTAAAAAATTTTTCTAAAAATTCTGTTTTATTCGCGATTCTGATTTTTGTTTATTATGCGCTGATAACAGCAAAAATAGGAAATATATATATATATATATATACATACATGATTTATTTCAGGTTTTCTCAACTATTAAGTGAGACCTTTCTCGAAGTGGTATTTATCCAATTCTGCGTAGGTCTTTCAGTAATTTGTACGAGCATCTACCTACTTGCAAAAGTTAGCATCTTCAGTTTCGATTTTCTGGGAATGCTGCTGTATCTAGTTTGTATGTTGATACAAATACTTTTGTACTGCTGGTTCGGAAATGAAGTAATATTAAATGTAATGTTCTATGTTCAAATTGTTGCATAACACGCGCACAACTCAATATAACCAAATCTCACTTTTAATCGACATATTACAAATTTAGAGTCTGAAACTTTTTGACTCTATCTATCATATGGATTGGTTCAAATTGCAAAATAAAACTCAGAGAGCTTTGCTAGTGATGATGTGCGCTTCTTCATCGCCTATTCAACTGTTTAAAGGTGCTATCGTTAAAGTGAATTTAAACACTTTCATTGATGTAAGTGGAAATTTTATAGTAAAGGAGAATGCCTATATACTTATTACCATGATAATTCTAAGGGTCATCTTTAAAATTTGTAACTGCTACTTTGAAATAATGTAATAAAAGAAGATTATTTATATAAAATTAAGCTCTTTAATTTTAAGTGAAAAAATTTACCAACAGAATTTACGATCATTATATGTACGAAAGTAGAAACCGACGAATGTTGAAAGACGATGACTTGTAGATTTTTACTTAAATTTTATTTTACTCCAATATTTTTCTACGTTTTATAAATAATTATATAGGTTTTACGTATTTTTTCTGGTAGGCACCCTCCTTAAAAAATATCTGTGCATATAATATATTATGAAAGAATGGCTTTCAAATGTGTTTCATTTTTCAGATACTAAAGCTATCATATTCAGCATTTAATCTTCTACAAAAGACATCTTAAAACAACAGAGTAAGAAAAGAATATAAAGTTGTTAATGACGTTATTTGATGTATCATTTAGGAAATGATGTATAAATATAATATCTTCCTATATAACAAATATCTACAGTAAATATATGTTACACAAATATCTATCTTGTATGTATTTATAGAGATCTATTTATTATATTGATATGTACAATCATTCAGCGAACTCAGTTATTAAATATCTTAAACAATAAGAGAATGTTTTATAAGTGATCGATAGTAATACGTTTTGCGTTATGTATGTATTCACAGAAAAATTAACATTTTTTTATAGATGAAAAAATAATTTTATCAATAGGTACATCATTGATAATGAATTTTCTTTCATGTTTTTCGAAAATAAGAGGTAGAAGTACTTAAATATGAGTTGCTAGCCACTGTATAACTTTTAAGCTTTCTAAGTTCGCCGCATTGTTTTATTTAACAATGATTTGGAATGATATTAAAAAGTTATACTGTACGTAACGAAGTGTCACCATCGACGATGAACATAAGGAAAATAGGGAATAGTCATCGCGGCAGCGTTTTAATAGCATTGACCCTGAAATGGATTGTTATTGACTAAAAGCGTCAGAGAAACGACCGGTTTTAAAGCAAATGAAATATTAAGAATTTTATCCGCTCCGACGAAATGTTTGACTTTGGGAAATACCACGGAATCCACTTTTAATACCTGCTGCGTCTGTTGCTCGATGCAGTAGTAAATACGCCCTCGCTTTGTTCGAAAGGAGATTTCGCTCGTTCTAGACAGTTTTTTTTAAGTAACTTTACGGTAAACGTATAATTGTAGTCTGGTAAATACGAGACGATTGTGCATTTTTAAAAATGAAAGTGCAACTGTGAAGTCTGGGTACTTAAGATTTTAGACCGAACTTCAGTGATAAATTATATTTTAGTGCTAAGTCGTGATTTTGTTATGTTGTCACTACAAAGGACATTAACGCTATTTTTCCTTTTAACATGCCTACAAATGTCGCCTGGTTAGTATAAAATTTCCCCATTTACAGTATTTTAAATGCAAATTTCAATGTTCAATATCAGTCGCTTGCGATAACATTTGTTCAACATTATCTAAATTTTTAAAGGGAAACTTTGAGCTTGTTTTATAAAAACTGAAGCTTAGTTATATAATGTAAAATTAATAAACAAGATATATCTTACCTTTGTTTTCCATGCGTACGTTTTTCTATGAAAAGTATACGTTGTTGACAACTTATACTTAACGTATACATATATATAAGCTTATTGTTTAATAGGTTATTTAAAAGGTTTGTATTCCATTCTTTATGTATATGTTTATGTATACAAGCTTTAATTTAAAAAGTATTGAATATTAAAAATGTATTTGGTGTATGGCCAATCAAAGGAAGTTCTCAATGAAATGAATTTTTTTTCAAAATTGGAGTAGGTTTAGTTAATGGCCTTAACTGGGAAGGTTTGAATCTTTATATATCGAAAACATCTTCGGAAACTTCATTAAATCCTTTATCAAAAGAAGTGATAATATAGATAAAGTATTCTCATTTTCAAATATCAGCATATCAATTTTGTTAATTAAAACTTTTTCTTCAGCTTATGTTATATCGGTTCTCTTAGAGTTTCCTTACACTATCATTTTTCTTACGCTGATCATTGTCTGCGAAGAAACAGATCACCTTACATCGAAAAAAAAGAGACAAATATCCTGTAAGAGTTCCTTGGTTCGTGAGGATTGATAAATTTATTTTCAACTTAAAACATATATTTGACGAGCAATAAATTTATAAACCCCCCTGCACGTAAAGACGACTTGACTCGTCCAAAATACGCGGGTTTTCTATCTAATTCTTGGGCAGGACGGGTTAATACATTAAATTACATAATATGCATATCAAGCATGATTCATCCATTAAACAAACTAAAAGCATAGCTTATCACGAGGATAATGAGAATTAATTATTAATGGGTTACACTTTCTAGTCAAGGGCAACGATGTTAAAACTATTTATACATATGGCTACTCGTACAGTCAGTTCTTCCAATTGGAGGAAAATCTTACCCCCGACCGAGCTTTGCGCTTCTCCGTCAGAGCTACAAGAGATGCACACATCTTGCTAGCACCAACTCATGAAGTAAGTCAAAATAATCACAATGTCGATTCACTACGAATTTTCATCGGAATATTTCAATGACCGATGACTATACAAAGCTTAATTTAAAAATAGTTTGGGTTTAAAAGAAAGAAGCTTTACTGTGAAAGACAGAGTTTATGCGAATGGTCTTTGACCCGCAGGCCGATGAGCCCGTGTACGAGATAGTGTTGGGTGCGCGGAACAATACGATGAACCACATAAGGGGTAGATGTCCCTGTCAGGAGGAGCCGAGTGCCTCGGTCCGTACCGTGAATCTACTGAGCGGCAGGGAGTTCCGCAACTTCTGGGTGAGAGTCGCCA
This sequence comes from Megastigmus dorsalis, assembly GCA_900490025.1. Classification (NCBI taxonomy): domain Eukaryota; kingdom Metazoa; phylum Arthropoda; class Insecta; order Hymenoptera; family Megastigmidae; genus Megastigmus; species Megastigmus dorsalis. Next base: position 24,767 of record UELU01136456.1, on the reverse strand, counting down.
CGAATCGGCTGAAGACCGCTGTCCAGATAGGCCTGGGCGACAGCGACGGTCCCTTCCACGAGTGGCTCGATCCCCGTCCTCTCACCCCCATGTTCCTCAGCTTTCGCTCCGCCGCTCCGGCCACTTGGCGCTACGGCTACCGCGACGATGGATACGACAATGGTATGTGCGCTGAACATTTTTATGCGGATAATGTCCGCGTGTTTGGATGATATGAACACTGGCTTTTTTTCGTATTAAACAGTTAATTTTCATTGAAATACATTAAATTGTTGTATGCGGATTTTCCAAAGCGAGTTGAGCAATTCTTACACGAATTGTGTCATAAAATACGATTTGATACGTAAGCTATAAGATAGATTTCACCCTCGAACTTTTGCACGAGACGTGAGCGAAGCGAGCGTAAAATCACTTTATTGCACTAGTATCGAAATATACTGTTACACCAATAACCAATAATTTAATTGTTTTGATACATTGAATTACTTCAATTAGCCGTATATCTATTTTATTATTAGCACAAGAATATGTGATATTAAATAATACTTTTGAATGGAATTAATCCTAACTTAAATATAGTTCTTTGTACTTTAATTTTCTGTTTGAGCTGAGTTATGATCATTAATAGCAAATAATATTTAATTTAATTTTCTCCATGTAACACTACAGTCGCTTATAAATTCAAAAGGTACGTTTGCATAATTTGATATCATAAAACGTATCCCGCAGTTTTAGATCGATTTTCGATCTGGAATCCTAGTCTTCTCCAATGTGTGAAGTATTTCTTTTGAGTGAATCTTATGCTAAGCATTGTATAATTCTTTGGATAAAATCAAGTACTAAAATAACAATGCATCTATAAGTAGCAGTAGTGTACTGGAAAAACTATATTACAGCTAATACAAAACGTCTTTATTTCTATAATGTTTATCGTTATGATTATAAACAATGTTTACGGTATAAAATTAGAAATGTGAATCTTTATAGAGTACATAGATATGCTTCAAAAGATGGGCTTTTAAATGTTTTTATTTTTCTAAATTACTTTGTAAAGGTATATCTCTCGATCGTCGACAATGCGTTGTTACATCTACGGGCTTTGGACAATATTTTCCGCTATCGGATCATGTAAATCATTCAGAAGACGGAATCGCGCTGTATTTCACCGTAAGGACTTCTCGAGAACTGCAGGTTGGTATCGTTATGCAATTCGTTTGAAGAGCCCAACTAGTTTATTGCAAAATATTATAATCAAACAATCGTTATTGTACCTACATTTACTATGATCAAAAACTCTAAAAGGAATAACTTATTTTTTATAATATGTCAAGTGTTAATTTTTAACCCAACTGAATGAAAAGAGGAAATTATTACGCAAAGTCAAATTAGGAAGTACGTATTTTAATAAATCGCTGAGTCTTTTAAATCGTAAAAACTTTAGATTCTCCTGAGCCCCGAGGTTTCCACGCTGGGAGATGTATATTTAATTGGTATTAGAGGAAACGGTGCGTACGTTAGGCGAAGACATTTTGGAGACAACAATGCAGCATTTCAACAGCCTGGATTTCTCAATAGTCACGAAAGACTTAAGTTCTGGATTAAACTTTCTAGAGGTTCGTGTACCAGAATGCATCAGTACATTCTACAAAATAATTCAAAGCGAAACTATCTAACAAAATTTAGGCATGCAAAATGCAAATAAAATAGATTGTGAATTTATTAACAATTATAAGTATAATATAAGATAGACACTATTAATTTATTCATGTTCTTGTTGAAATCACGATAGTTTAATAAGGCGTGTTGATTTTTTCAGAAGGTGTTATAATGTTAGGAAAAGGCGGCAGCTCGAGTCCCGTATTGCAATGGAGGGATCCCATGCCTATTTCACCTCAATATCTGAGTTTCACAATGTACAGAGAAATTGAGGAAGAACCAGATTCGTCCATTTATGCTGATGTTCAATACGGCCTTGGACCGGATTACACCATTTCCTCGCAGGATTGCACAGGTACCTTAACTGTAAACAACGAATATTATATATTATAAATATATTTATAAAATTATAAGGATTTGAAAATAAAAAAATTTACACTTTAAATTGCTTTACACTACAGTTTGTAATGAATTTACATTAATAGCAAAAACAGTCGAAAACTTTATTGATTAACTAAAAATACGTAATCATGAAGCCTAATCTCCTTTTTTAAGTATAATAATATAATTATAATCATTTGATATTATATTTCATTCTACTATTAAAGACACTTCTTCGCTAAAGAAATCATTTTCACCAAAATCACCGCATAATCTTCGTATACAACACTTGTAACAACCGGAACATGCTAAAAACTTGTGGAATTTATTATCATGGCAATCTACGGTCAATAGTCTCTAAAAATATGTATACCTGTGAAACAGATATAGATTGGTTTACTTGTTAACTTAATACACGTGCTCCGAGATAAGAGTCTGAATAATTTTATCAATTTCCCTATCAATAATTAAATCTGGAAACGTGTATTTCAATAATTTATTATAGCAAACGAAAGGTTCTCTAGTACTTACAGTCTGAATTTTTTCCCTTGATAATATTTCAGTATACGTTAACTAACAAAACACGAGTATTTTCGAATTTATTATTCCAAAATTCCAAAATTAATAATCCGTGCTTTGTCGCGCTGTATTTACATGCGAAATAATATGGGTAGGAGTTTGTAATGACGTAGCCGTCACAAGTAACTCTCATTCATATTAATGCCACTACGATATTGCCATTGTAGCTTGTGTTCGACATTTTATCGCTTTGGAATTCTTCGTTTAATAAATCTACATTAAGCTACTTTTGATAATATTAAACTCATAAGCTCGAATTTTATGTGTCTACATCAGAATCTACATCTAATATATATATTATATCATTGCTTGTAACTTTATTGAAATAGCTCGATGGAAAGCATCAAGTAGTCAGTTGCCGGCTGGTGCGGTGCGCGGCGGTCGATCGGAGGATGGGGAGATTTTTGTATGCCGGGCTAATCACGAGGGTGAAATAATACCTGGCAGTTACATATTAGACGGCAACCTCGAAGGCAGATGCTACATTTCCTACAACTTCTCGGTCATTCGTAAAGCGCAGTTCGAGGTAAGCACGCGATTGCAATCGAAATTCATTTTCAACGAGACAGACTGTCGTCGCGCAGACGTCGAATGCAATAACTTATATGTATCGGTGTAACGTCATGGAGCAGGAGGTATGTTATATACCTTATTTGTCAGATAGTTCAAAACCGAATATGTCGATGTAAGCAATCAAATATCCCAGTCAACAAAATTCTCGTTACGTTTATTTCTAATTACAACGCGATAACGTCTCTCACTTTAACAAAGAAGCTATTTGTTAGTGAAGCGTGATAACTTTGGAACGCGATGATTACATTTTCAAAGATATACGTATTATGAAAATCATTCCAAGATGTCTTGTAGATACAAAGTGACAAATGACATTGTTTATTATCGTATGCAAGTCAAACGTTCGATTGGCAGAAATATCACGGCAAGTATATTTGGAGGCTCGATGCAGCAGCACAACGGCGTATAATATAGAGTCGAAAGGAAAGATACGTAGAGGTAGATCCGTACCGCGTCGCGCCAGACGCGCCGAAAGATTTTTCGTATGCAAGGCGAGTCGCGCGCGTTCCTCGGAGAGCCTCTCGCCGCGCGCTCCGGAGAATTGAGAAAAAGACAAAGGGGAGACACCGGTGATGCGCGAGGAGCGAAAGAGGCGAGAGAGACAGAGAGCGAGAGAGAGAGAGAGAGGATAAAGAAGGCTACGGAGAGGAGCAGGAGGGAGAGAAAGGTGTTGGCGCGTCGCAGCGTTTGCCGCGAGATGCGTGTGCCCCCTGGAGCTGTCCGCGGCCGCCGACGTCACATCCGGAATATTCAAAAGCCGGACACGCGCGCGAGCCGACGCCCCCCCGGCTCAACGCGCGTATATATTATATGACTGTGAGCGCGGCATACCATCGTATAAGGCACGCGGCCGCGGGTTTAAATTAGAGGATGCTTTCGGCCGACCGACCGAGTGCGCATTATACGCATAGGCGCTTGCTATTGTCAACCGATTTTCGCTTAGGGACGCGGTGCAGTGATGAGTAGCAGTGGCGTCGGCTTCGGGAGACTGGTCCAAAATTGCCACCTATACCGATTTGCAATTGTTTTCAAGTGGAATCGTTGTCCTTCCGCTAAAATCGTTCCGGGTAAAATCGTTATATGCTATTGGCAACCTGACAATTCACGGATGGAAATATAAATTGGTAGAAGCGATGAACGATTGCCGATCGAACTTTACGCTGACGAAACTTGTGGGAATCTAAACTGAAAGATTGAAAATGATTTTAAGAGCTCGATTTTTTTTATTTAAAAAACGAATCTAAAGTGTGTGCGTATTTCAATTGGACTAAAAGAATTAATTTCAATTGGATTAAAAGAATTAAAAAGCATTACAAATTTTTGACTCTATAACTAGATTTCATTTAAGTAACTCAAGTACAAACAGTTCCTTTGTATTTAAAAAAAAATATTTACTTAATCTATATATAGTTTATACACTTAATTTAAAATAAAAACCGTACTTTAGATGAAATACTTTTTTTCTGACATGGATTCAAACAAATATTTACGTGAATTTAATAATTCTCTTTTACAGAGTACAGATTTCGCGATAATTAACCGTTTTCACTTACGATTAAGCGAAGAATCAGAGTCTGTGTATACATAATTCAGTTGGCGATCTCGCAGAGGTTTTCATTTGAGAACAAAAAAGACATAAAATTTAAGAAGTCTCTCGAATAAAACTACCTAAATAGATTTCGATGAAAAATGCTTCAAGGTACTCACCGGCTGCAGATTAAAATGGGTGTCAGCATCTCTTGGACACGTTCCGGAAGGCTCAGTCGTAGGTGGTTACCAACGAGGCAGACCAAAATATTACGTGGCTAGAGTTAAACACGAGGGCCTGTTGATCCTGGGAAAAGTAAGTGAAACAGGAACACTGATGACCGACTAAAAAGAAAACCAATGAAATTAAGTATAATAGATTAATCTGCAAGCTCTTGCCGCTATATCTCACGAAAAATACCCGATCATTAACTAATTTAATTAAGTTTCATAAGCGAAATAACTCTTATACAGTATATGGAAAATTAATCAGTGCATTCAAAGTTTTTTCGTAAGATTAATTTTGCTAAAAATATTGTTCAATTTACTACATGATCAGTAAGGATTGATGAAAATTTAATGAACGATAATGAAAAATAGAATAGGAATACAGAAGAGAAATTGACTGTTGCAGCTCCAACCAGAATTGCATCTGACGCACGTGCCGTACAGTGGGCAGGTGCTTCCGTTCACCAACTACGAGACTCTGGTGCAAATAGCTACGCCCGCAACAAGTAGCCTCTTCTTGCACGCCAAACCACACATCGTTGACGCGGTTACTTTACAATATGCTCAAACGGTCAAACCAGAGTCGAGTAGCGACAGTGTCAGCGATACCAACATTAATTACAATAGACGCGAATCTGAATCCTATGATTCTTAAGTCTATAATGGTCTTCACTATATTTGTCATTCTAATCGTAATAGTAGTGAGTGTATTTTACAACGATATTATAATCCAGATTTGAAGTAGAACCTTTTTTAATGTCTTTAAAAACCCATCGTACAGGTATACATTTCGTCTTTACGTTTCTCGCTTAAGTAAATCTGTAATTATAATAGTTATAGCAACATAATTATATTATTAATTAATATTAAATCGATAAGTTTCAGAAATATTCAAGAGTATGACTTTTTTCATTTTTTTCCTCTCTCTGTAAAAAGACAAAAGTGACCCTTTTCCATTGCAAGAATTTCAAAATGTTTATGTGATTTTCAATAGATGTCCCGCGTGCGCTTGCCTTTACGTAAAAAAAAAGAAAAAGAAAAGTTGCCGGGAGCTCGGAGAAAAGCTCGGGAAAAACAGTGAGTATGTTATGATCAACATTCCCGCGTTCTGGAAAAACGTATCTACCACGTCTCTATATACTTCTTGACTGCAACACCTCAAAAGATTTATTGAACTGGAATTTTTTTTCAATTCATCGCAATATTGAAAAGCGTCTTTTCATATTATTTTCGATGCTGAAATAACTCGTATATGTTAATATGAATTACAAGTATATGTGTATATAAAACGGGTGAATATCGCATCAGATTTCTGTATAACATTCACATAAACTTCCGTTTTTCTTTCACTTCCTTTCCTTACCTCAGTTTTTGTCGCACGATTTCATTCTCGTAAACATATCAAATCAAGTAACGTACATTTTTAAAAATGTATACAATAGGAGATTCTAGTAATAACGATTTTAGGTTGAAAATGAATTCCAATAAACCTGGATCGTATCATACCTGATGGATAAAATAGACAAATTATCAATGGTCTTAGTTCGCCCCTTGACCGCAGCTGTCGTTTCCGGCACCCAACATATACATGTATAGAGGAATATATGGTTATTGTCGCGATTCGAGGGTCTCGTGTCGAGCCGTTCATATATACCGTTGAAATCTGAGCGTTCGGCTGGCTGGATGTGACACAGCCGAATATTGAAAGACATCAGCTATGCCGACATCTTGCCTCCTATTCGCCCATGTACATACATGATTCGCATCCCGCGCAGAGGATCGAGGATATAGTCTCCGGTTATAGCACTTTATATAATTCGGTTCACTTTGGCACTTCGGTAAGCTCCACAGTAGTAGTATACCGGGTAACGATAGACGTCGCTTTATCGAGCGACACCATCGAAGAGGCGATCCCCACGCCTTTGATAAATCGATCGAAGAGTTTATCAGTTTGCAGAGCGACGCGACCCGCACAGTTGATACGCCACGGTTTTTCCTTTTCCTTCTGCGATCGGGCTGTTCCGCTGAAAGAAAACATTTCGTTTCATTAAAAAAACAAAAAACTAAAGAAAATTATCTACTTGGCTATGAGTCTGGAAATCACGGCTTTCTTCTTTTCCCATCTACTGTTCCGTGTTCACAATCTTAGTGTGAGAACATTAATATATGACATTAAATTATTGAATCTGTGCAGATTGCAGTTTAAATGTATTAAAACCATCAATTATAACATTCGGTTATAAAAGATTTTTAGAATTATAAAACCCCCTATTAATTTTACAAAGCATGATGAACAGTATTTCATTAATACTTACAACTACTGGCATTTGTAACTTTGTATGAAAAATATGAATATGAAAAATACTTGCTATAATGAATTAAACGTGCATTATATATCAAATGGTAAATCGTGAATTGAATTAAAATGACACTTCGAGTTATATCCCTAATAGTGAAATGACAATTATTTCTAATTCATTTTAAAATTTTTTAACGTATAAATATTTTAAAAATAGCATACATGTGTTACAGATGACGATCTATTTAGTATAAATTATCTTTATACCAGAAAGTAAGTAACGATTTATATTGCAAGAGTTTTGTTGAAAAACGTATAGCAGATAATATGAGTATAAATATTTTTTCAATAGGATTCTGGTCATAAGGTAATAATCATGAGTTTACTTATCATTTTTAAGATATCCAAACTAATCACGAGCGCTCGATGTAATCTTGATCGATATATTATGATATACTTCTAAAGTATAATAAAGTGTCATAAAATAAGCTAAAAATGAAGGTACAATTAAATATTATTTATAAAATTTTCTATTTCGACTAGCTTTTTTTATGTAGCACATATTTTAATATTATATTTATAAAAATATCGAGTCAAAGAGTAATTTATAATTGTTTAAATTTTCTTTGTTTTTACTAATCAATAAAAATATTTAAGAAATTATGAATATCATTTTAAAAATGTTAAATGTAGATTGTACAGTTTATCATCTCAGGTGATTTGAGAGCTATATATATAAATATATATTTTAAACGCATTGAGCATTTTTGTGCTTTGTGTCTTTCAGTTGACTTGGAATGATGTAAGTATGTAAATTTTTTTAAAAATCCCAACGTACCAATTATTGCTGATATGTGTTGTATAGCTACAATAAAAATCTTATTATGCATAGAACCGAATGTACAGAATACGAGGAAAAGTTTTGCAAAACGTATAAGTAATGTACTGATGCATCATTCATTTACAATGAAAATAATCGAATAATCTTTACTGGAATGCTTTCTCTCCAATAACCACAAAGTAAAGATAGCTTAGTAAAAATTCTGTCCTTATGATTACATAAACGTTTGCCGTATAATAATTGTTGAGAAAAAACGCTTGCTTGCATCTATATTGTAACGTATTTATTTGATTATAAAGAAGTGCATTGCCCCATCTTTAAAATTGAAAATTTCTCGTATAATTTTGACCTAGAACTTTTCTTCATCGCCACGAATATATTCTCATTATTTAACAAAGAAAAAAAAATAGTAGTAATTAATTACTAAATATTCGCAAGAGTTATTGACCAGAAAAACGTATTTCTTGTAGTAACTAAATATGTTAGAACAAGAATGAAGTACGATCTCATACGAGACAGAGTATTCTACGGAATCGGTTTTCTTAAATTTAACAGACTTGTTAGTTTTCATCGGTACCATCAAAAAGTCCTTATTAAGATAGTTGAAAATACTTATACTCGATCAAGATCCGATGAAAGTAGATTTGGAGTTGTCAACTGAAAATTGTCAATTCTCGTGGCACTTAATATTCGTCCCGTTATAAAAGAGTCGAGTTCCCAAATCGGTATCCGCCAGCGAAAAGTATCAAAGAACAATCACCAAGGAAAGCCGGGCGGGTAGAGAAAAAAACGTCAGATTGAAAGCAGAACTATAAGCGTCCGGCGCGCGTAGTTCTGGCGTATGTACAGTTCGAAAAACAGTCCGAGCGATCGGATCGCGTCGAGTCGCGGCGTGAAACTGACTGCTTTAGCCTGCCGTGACCGCCAAGACACGCGCCGGAGTCAGTCAGCGGCAGCGGCGCGCCGGTAGAAAAGGGACCGACAAAGTGGGGGATGAAAATCTGCCCCCTCGGCTCTAGGCGTCTTCCTCTCTTTCTCTCTCTCTCTCTCTCGTATTCTCTTGCTGCTCGCGCACCGGGGCCAATCGTGCATCGCGGATTCGATTCACCCGCCGCCGCCGCCGCACCGCTGTTTAGCGATCGGACGCGGAAAAGTTTGTCCGACTATGTACGCGAAGCTGTGGCTGCTGCAGCTGCTACTCGACCGCTCGATTTCTCAGCCTTGTTAGTGCAGAAGACGGTAATTGCGGATAATAATGTTCGCGCCGAGTGGTTGCGGCGCATCGCGAGCGGAAGCATTGTCTTATTACTAGGGTAGTGTTAATACGGACATCGTTCATTTGCACTGGTGAACTGCACGGCTTGCCAAGTATCGTTCGATTTATATATACCGTGCTAAAAAAGACTTGAGCTTTTTAGTGCACGAATATGTTACCTTTAAAAATAATAGATTTAATTAATATACACTATGTACTTTATATATGTATATGTTGCTTAAGTACATTTACAGTCAGAATGTTTTATTTAGAAATTTAATTGAAGAATAAAACAAATTTAAAGATTTATTCCTGTAACTCTTCATGATTTATGAATATATATGTATGCTTACATGACATTTAGATTTATTATCATTTCATATTTTAACTTTAGTATAACGTTTTGCTCTATCTATACTTTGGATGTTATGCAGTAGGTATAAAATAAATCGGCTGATTATTTTATTTAATACTTTGGTATTGATTTATTAGGATTTTCTTATAATTTAGGTATTTTTCTGGAAAATTCTAGAAAAGATCTAATCAAATAATGTACAGATTCAATTTTTAAATCATTTGATAGCTTAAAGTTGACGATAACAAAAATTGTATTTATATAGTTGCAATATTAATACTTATATGAATATATATATATATATTTGCATATATATATAGGCCTTGAAACCTTCAAAATCTGAAAATAAAATTTCACTATTAAATTCTTGTGATTTTAACATTTTTATAATATTGATAGAAAACAAATCGACTTTTTATTCGAATCAAAATCTGTGTACCTACATACACGTAACCTTATAGATCTGTATTATAACGCACTAATGGACTCAAATTGAAAATCATGTATCAATAATTGAAAATACTATATTATAATTCTTTAGTTACTTAAAATATAAATTTTTAAAGGACGCCCTTTTAAGTGCAAGTACGCAAAGGAAATTGTGAATTATAAAAGGTTTAATCTAAATTGAATATATTTATAGCAGCAGCAGCAGCAACAGCAACGAGTGTGCGGAAGAATCTGTACACATATCATGGTCCCGTGCTCAGCCGAAGGGAAATTGAAAGGATCGAGATATGTACGAGAGCTCGTATCCACTCGGTCGAGGCGTTGCCATCAGCTCTCGCATCCATGATGTCAACGTCGAGCCGCCGCCGCCGCCGCAGCCGCGATCATTCGGTATTTGGTACGCATTGGTGGCGCGTGATTCGCATGCGAGAACTCCGGGGACAAAAGTCGGGCCGCTCGCGTTGCGCGGAGCTCTCGTCGATCGCAAGCCGCTGGTGCTTCTTGGCCATATCCGGCCGCGCAATGCCGATCGTCGCGACGACTGTGTACGCGCCGGAAGTCACGGACACGCGCCGCCGTGCCACCGATCGCCGACGGAAGTCGCCTGCACGGAATCGCCTTTGGGGAGGGGAATGCGCCGCTCGATCGCTGGATCATTGGGCCGCCCAATTTCTCTGTCGAGCAAGCGCGGGCCGAGCTTTTTTCGTACATGCCTCGCGACGACGATGCGGCTCTGATTCACCGCACCGCTCGATTGTCTCGAAGCTTCCTCTCTCTAAGGAAACAAACACTCTTATGGAGCGTTACGAGCTTTGACATCGGCATCGGCAATTCTATAGACGTATACGTGCACCTGGAGGTCGAGTACAATCAAATTCTGTACTTAGAGACCTTAGAGTAAAAAGACCGCACAAGTCCACGGACTAGTGTAATGTATAATATACGTTGAGCATACGAATTAGAGTTTATTTTACCTAGAAAAGGTTGGATCTGGCCTTTAAAGAAATGTAGGGATATACCTACAACGGCTACAGCTTGCAAAGGCAGCTTTGTTGCGGACGGATGATAAAATAATTTGTTATGTCAAGAAGAAAAAGTTATTGATTCAATAAAATATTCAATTATTGTAATAAAAATTTAATCTTTACGACAATATTTATTTTAACTTATTAGACTATCTCTGTAGGAACTAAATATATCATCGAACCAATATATTTCTTCTTGATTTAACAAATTATTTTATCATCCACCCGCAATCGGTTGGGTATAAATTGATCCACAATTCTTTATTTGTATCACACTTGCTTGGGCAATCGAACAAGTAGTTACGTCAAGATTATATTTTCACAAGCTTTACAGAAATACTTTAATATCAAGATGGCTAATTAGATACCAGAATATCTGAGACATATATACTAATTGCAAAATATAAGAGCTTGCAAATGGAGCTGGTTGAGAGATTTAAAGTAGAAGTATAGACGAGAGCAACATTTTGCAGTGGTAAATGTACATTGTAGGACCTTCAGATACAATGCACCACGGTGGTATATTATAAAGCTATTTTAGAAATTGCTACGCACTATCCGACGATTCACCTACGTTTAGATTCGTAAAACCACAATGGCATTATAAAAATTTATATGAACCGATTGGCCTGCATCTCAGTAATCAAGATTGTGAGAACCATCATTTTATCAATTTTTTCACGGTTAACGAGGAGATAACACCGAGTACCTGACTACGTCTTGCGAATTATTGGGAGGAGTTAAGACCTACTCGGGAGAAAGTTGATCTGTGATCTGACTACAAAACACAGTGATGATCAACTATCACCAGAAGACTCATTTTGATGGTATAGAGTGAAAGAATATGTGCATACTGGGAAGCGACTTTAAATGTCAAGCAACTCTATAACTGACGAGGCGACCGTTGACTCCGAGTCCTAGCTGATTCCGAATTTATTGTAAACTAGAGTTTAATGCAATACAGAATTTATGTATATAATGCAATGATACCACATAGCGTCTGTACGAACTTTGAATAAAGAGCAATAAATTAAAGTTATTTTTGAACTTACTTCGCGCTGAATTCACACACTTAGGTTGTTTATTTATTAATTAATTAATTTATTTATTTATTTATTGACACCAGAAAAATACATAGATTTCCTACTATAGGTAAATGAGATAACCTGAGCGTAGGCCTGGTACAAAAATGTGCATAGATACAAAAACTAGCTTATAACTAAAATAACTGGACGTTACATATGTTCTATAAAATAATTTCACTACATATCAACATAAATAGATCTCTAATATTTTCATAATTTTTTATAATCCATTCTCTAAACTTTTTCTTTAGAGTGTTTTTATTAAATTGCAAGTTCTTTAAATCATTTTCTAGCGAGTTGTATGTTCTTATAGCAACAACGTAGCTATTTTTATTGCTAACCTTTTTACTAATTTTTGGTATTTGAAGATTTTTGTTCCTGGTATTAATTGTTTGATTTAAATATTTGCTCCTAAGTTCATCATAATGATATGTAAGAGATTCCAGAATAAACAGTTGTTCGATAATCATTGGACGGCTGATTGTAAAAAATTTTTTTTTAAATATTATACGCAGAATACGATTTTGTATTAATCCGATGTCACGCCTATCCGTGCCATTAGCAGTCAATTATTGCACTGTGAAGTTAGCGCCCGAGCGTAGCGAGACGGATAGGCGTGGCATAAGTGCGGATTTATGCCTCGCAGTGCTATAAAATATATTTTAAGCTAATCATTGAATTCCAATCAACAAAAAACTCATCAAACAAATAGCCAAAACAAAGTTCTATATAGAATATCAGAATGACAAATTGATTTTTATTCAAGTTATCATGATTACAAAATATAGCAGGACGAAAGAAAAAAAAATTTTTTTTAAAAAATTTATCAACGAATATTACTCAAAATCTACCTAAATATTCTCTATAACTAAGACTATTAACTCACTAGGCAAATGCCAAGTAAATCGATTAAAAAAAAAATTGTTTTATCATGGTTTAAAAGTTTTTAACAAAAACACTACAACTGAAATATCTCTGCACGCACACACAATCATACCCACACATATCGAAAGATTTTTCTGAAATAGCATATCTCGACTCCTGGATATTCAAGACATTAGATGCTTATATAATGTTATCTCAAAACTTTTTCTTTCCAATACAAAGCTTCCTTTTTTGGAGGAAGCAAAAACGCGTTCGGAAATCTGGAATCATTTAGTCCAAAGAAAGTTGAGTAGTTCAGATAGGCTCTTTTTCCACTCACGAAGCTGACGATATATAAAGTTCTATACTCAGCAAAATAAAAAAACAATTGACCTAATCGATAATTGATCACATTTAATTATTCTTTCAATGTGCTATGTGTAAAATAATGGTTAAAAGGGAAAGAAAAACGATAGGAGCAAGGAGATATGCTGTTTTTATTAATTTTCATGGTGAGGGTATCAAACAATACTTTCGTTTTTTGAAAATAGAGCTTTTAACAAAGCCACTTATGCTTCGTGAAGTATACAGAAATAAATTTACACCTGAAAATAATATAAAAAAACATTCAATTATAAAATAAGTGCGGAAAGTTTTAAATAGCGAGGAAAATTAAAAGAATATGATTTATCTTCAATAAAATCGTTCTGGTGTTTTTAACGATTAGTTTTTACTGTTCTAGATAATCAAATAACATTTTTTATACAAAAGCATGCATTTCAAGCTTTAATTCACATGTGTGCTGTATTATCTGAATGAAGAGATTTGTGCTTTCAAAAATCGATCTTTAACGCGTGATTCGTTTAAAAAAACAACAATTTTTTATCGCACATTCAGGATTTCACTCGTATAGCTTTGTAACTAGTCATTATTTATTATTCATAGTCTAAAAAATATACAGTAAATTCGTTAATGGAATTACTTTTATTCTTAAAGCGATTCTCGAATAATTAAAATCACATATTTGTTATGTTAGTAGTTTTATATTAAATATGACTGCTAAATGAATGAGTAAGAAAGTATTTTAGAGTATTTATTATGTATATTGTTTTATTTTTATTTTTTATGCATATAATTACATTTTTTTCTTTTTGTTATTTTTTTTTTCTAGTTCAATTATAATCTACCTATATTTTGTGAATATATTTATCATTTTTGCTATAACATTATGAAATTTATTCAATAAATAAACATTATAAACTTACTTTCTTTCGTATTTATTTTTATTAAAATATATGTACATTTTAAGTAAAAAATTTTATTTTTTAAAGAATACGGCTTATGTATGTGTATACATGTATAAATTATGTTATTAGCTACAAAATTATGATTTAAATTAATATAGACAATGGATAATTTTGGTTTATACATTCTTGTTCATATTGCTTATAAACAGTTTAACAAACTTAATAAAAGAGTAACGCGACTTTTTTTATACTATTGAATGTATAATTAAGCCATTAAAAAGGTTTCCAAAGGTGTGCCATAAAAAATAAAAAAACTTCTGAATAGCAACATTTAAAACTTGTGTATATACACTCATATATATGTATAAATATTTCACAATCAATTTTGTAAAGATAATAAATAATGAATAGGCATGTGTATATGAGTTGACCGTACAAAGTGCACGAGTGAATCCAGTACTTTTTTATGTTAGAAAATCGAACGTACACCTGTACCGATTTGCTTGTACCAGTTATACGCTTCGGAATGCAAAAGCATTGGACTCAAGAGGAAACAAAAGTTTCCTGATTCACATACAAATTTAAAGCGTCGAACTCGTAAGAACCAGCAGCCAGCAGCAGCAGAAATGGGAAGAAAATATAAGGATATATAAGTACTCTTCTATCGAAATTATTTTAAAATATTTAATAGACTTCCATGCGCACAATAATAATCATTTTTCGCATCCACTGCAATTGTTCTCATCTTAAATGAGGCGTATGCGTAACGCATACAATCAAAGCAATAATTACATATCTCCTATATATAATTGGAATTTCGAGTCCAAACATGAGCGACTGATACATATACCTATACGTTCAATCAATCGGCGCAAGGTGCATAATGCGATGAGCAATATAAAAAGCATCTACAAGCTGATACGTCGATTCATATTGAAGATCATCTAACGATCGACATACGTTACCCAAAAGGCGAACGGGCACCTAATTGGTGGCCTGCGCCAAGGATATTTGGTCTCCTTTTTTGGTCCGTTACGGCGCACACACGTATATGAAATTCGGCATGCGGCAGGTTATACGCTCAGCAATTGCCGTGACACATTCTCAGCCTGTATATAATACGTACATAAAGATATAAAGAGGATATTTTAGCTGGTGGCGCGGAGCTGTATAATAGCCGGTGGCCGCGAGTCGTGACCGTGCGCGTTTCCAGGCTCGATGTATTCGTGGCGCGTAGTCCTCAGGAATGTAGAGAATCGATCATCGCCATTGTATCATCCAATAGTTGGTCGAGGAAATTTTGCTTTTCGCGCCTCTAACAGTACACAACTCCTCGTGTTATTTAAGCTCGACGCTCTTGGGTCAACAGGAATATTCCTATGCGGCAACTGTTTTGCCTATTCAAATGCTTTAACCATTGCCTAGGTCCTCTAAACTGTGCTGTATGTGTATGATATACTTCTAATGGAATAGGGATTAAGATATTCTTGTTTTAATTAGCATTGATTTTATTGATTCATTAAATACACGATTGTTCGAGATACACAATAACCTAATCGTAACATTCTTGTTAAGGGCACTAAATAATAAATGAATAATATAGCCTAGGAACAAAAATACTCCCGATAGAAGATCCAATTTCAATCTTCTGTAAGGATAATATGAGTATCTAACGAGAAAGCGTGTAAAGGTAAACGTGTGAAAAAAAGATGCAAGCGCGAATCGTTTGTCCTAAATAAACCAGAATTACAATTGTATATATTTTTATGCAATTTTTATGAATTCATTTGTAAAATAATTCATTGCTAATAAACATAAATCAAAAGATTGATATAGGTACATACCATACTGTTATTGCTTAGATTGGATCTTGGAACTTTTTAAAAAAGCACAGTTGCAAATAATGTTATTATATTTGAGTAAAGTTTTTGTATAATTTATTGCATATTTCCGTTATATTCGTATTAGATTGTAATATATTTGATATTTGCTATAATATAATAAAAAACACGAAGGGTACACATTTTTTATTGTTTAAATCATAAAATGAATAAGGGTTAAAGTATGACCATATGCATACATTATTTAACGTGCATCTATTAAATACATTTAAGAAAATAAGATCGTCAGATACTTCTAATTGCACAGAACATAAATTAAATGAGAATTGCGTTTTACATTAGTTATTGTTTTACAATGTTTATTTTGTTTACAAGTAGTCTCAAAGAATTTTAGAAAGGAATGTGTATATTATTACGCTATTCTTTCACATGGGCATTCTTCAATTAGCATATGGAATATTCTTAGCTACTGCTTTACCGAGGTATGACCGTTTTTTTTTTTATTATTTTTCAACGCTAATGAAAACTATGCGCGAAGCAATTAGCTTATACATCATAAAATACTCAATTATTTATAATACATAGTAAATATATTAGTTTAAATTACCTTTCAAAGGCATAATCACGAACAAAGGAAAAGGAATATTTAGAAAATGCGAGAAATTGTTTTTCCAAGCGCCCCGAAGTGGTCTTTTCAAAGGCGCGCGTACTAAAAAAATTTAAGCCGAGTGTAAACGCGGTGTGTAGCGGATTTAAGGTATTCGAGGCGAGAAGCTGTTGAAAGACTGTACTTAACCGTCATTTATTGCACTGGCTTGATATTTCTGAAGCAGCAGGGACAACAGTGCGGACAATGACTTACAAGAGACAAAATGGCCTTTTAATATTCCTCTCGGGTATATTTTACATCGAAGCGCCTCAGACGCAAAAAGAACATTTGATTTCATCTTATAAATACTCGCTCCATAAGCATATGCGAGAATACTTTTCTATTGCTTTTCTAGGAATTTGGTTAATTCTATTGAAAAACCATTATACCATTTCGAAATCTTGAAATATCCAAATTGTTTGTTTGATAAATAAATAATTTAGATTAATTACAAATAAACGTATGATTCTTTTAATTTATTTTAATAAATAAAACAATGTTTATGAGTTTCTATATAAATGTTGAGTAAGACAACAATGTAAAAGATAAGTACTTCAAAGCTCAAATAGTGATTTTTTGTTTTTTGATATAAAACATAACCTGCACAGTAAATATTAAACAAAACCATATTTTCAACGTGGTGCAGTGATTATAATAAATTATCACAATTCAATTTGAATATTTTAATACCGACATATGAAGCTTTTAAGCTGTTATAATTAAAACAAATATTTCAGCAATCAAATAAGTATGGATTAAATTGTAAAATGAATCTAAGTGCATTTTGCTGTTTTTCGTTTAATGCTTGCACCGAAATTTCATCATAACGTTATGCAGAAAAAATTTTGGAATTATGATACGTGTATGTCATTGTTATATTGTCATCATCTTTTAAAAGTTGATTTTAACATGATACAATATCGCACCATATCAAATGTAACACTTATTACATTGCAATATAATAAAAATATCAAACCAGGAGGTGTGAACATTGAAAAAATATAAAGAAATATTCCTCAAATGAATAATACAGAAAAAAAGTGTACGTTCGATTTCAGGTACTGAACTCATTTTTAAAGAATAATTATTTCAGAGTGAAAAAGAAACAAGTCGTGTATAAAATAAAAAATGGTACGTATAATACTTAATAATACTTATACATCTTTTGATATAGAATTTTGAGCGATGAGCTTGACTCGATATCCGTATATAGAAGGTATAGAGTGAAAAATGTAGCGAGGAAGGCGATTCGAGAATATAATAAAATGAATCGGTAGGCGAAGCACGTGTAGAATATGCATAAGAAGCGGTAAATGCCGGTGGTTTAACAAACGAATCTCTAGGCCTCTCATCCGGCCACGAGGACACCCAAAACTTTCTTTTCAGCTACACAATACACTCCATTCGACTCGCCTTAATATATATTACACAGCCTGACGGGAGACAGTCTGTGGGAAGATTTAGAATTTGGTGAAGGAATGAAAAATAAACATTGCACGCACTGCGCCGCTGTATTATGTAATTTCGATTCAGTGAGCTATGCTGCCGAGATTAGATTTGTTCACGGCAATAGATATTCTTTTAATTATTTTTGGCTTTTTAGTTTGAAAAATTTATTTCTTCAGATTTAAAATCTGCATATCTTCTTTGCTGTATAAACATTGGTCTGTACTTATATATTATTTCTTAACAATGCAACATTTTTCGTAACAATATCTACAGCAAAACGTTTCACTCTCATTAGAAAAATACACATACATTACAATATCCAAGACAAGGAGTGGAAATATTTAGAATAATGAGATAATGCAAAAAGATACAAATGCTTCATATTGGTACTTTAAAACCCAGCTTATACTTATATTATCCAACGCAACAATATTTATCGAATAATATGAAATAGGAATGTAGAATTAGTACGCGAACAATATAATACTAATTACGCGCTAAGGTTCTCAACTTAAAAATCAGGATCAAAAGTTTTCCTTCCGAGACACATTGGGAACAGTTAAAAGAAGCGCCACGGTATATCACAAACAAGGGCTTATACACAGGCGCGCTCGTTTCGTCACACCGCACGTGAAAGATTCCATGCGTCCTGGTCGCGCCGCTGCTGGTCTCATCGATAGGTATACCGCGCGAGAAAACAGGGAAGCGCCTCATCGGGTCGCGCGTGTAGCCGGAGCATCGGAAATCTGCGGTTCTGGGACGGCGCGCGTGGCGCAGAAAAGTGGGTCGCGCGCGCAAACGAAGCCTCCCCGTTCTGTACACCTCGTTCGCGTTCTCGCGCACAATATATAAAGGCCTGGCCTACAGTATCCAGGTGTTAATTGGGCGGACAAACCGTCGCAGTTGGCGCTCCACGCGCAAAAGCCGCCCGCTGCGTCGTTACGAAAATTACGACGGAGCCTCGCTGCGTCCGAGTCCCGCAAGCCCACGCGTTCGAGCCGTACCCGTGAGATATCGCGAGAAAAATGTGTAACGAGAACGACTTGTGTTTCCCTGACGCGGACCCTTGTACCCACATCTTCCGAGGATAATGTACAAGAAGATGCGAGAGCGCTACTGTTTTGTTTTTTACCTTGGATTGTAGTATGTCACGTCTACGCACTGATATATGTGCGACGGGGTATCGAAAAGGGGAGCAATTAACTTTAGTTCAAGCCCGAGTGGTAAAAGGCTGTGCTCCAAGTGTCGAGCTGGTTTGCAGCGGCTCGTTAATCGACGTCCTATACACTCATAGATTTTCATCTTCGTTATAGTCTGATAATCGAATTGATCATAATAAGTATTTGCGATGGCAGCTTTGGACCTAACCGCTCAACTTGCGAGAAATTATTTTTAACTATTTTTAGCTGGTCGTAAATGTATATAAAAAAAGTATCTTGCGCAGATCATATGATTAGTGAAATAACCATTGTTCTTGACATTATAGTTTGAGATAATACTCTTGTAAGATACTACTCTAATCAAAACATTTTCGCACTCTTTAACAAAATGCGCAGAATGGATTCAAGCACTAAATACAAGTATATAGACTACCGAGTCATGGGTTTTCTGTACTTAGAAGTACGTATAAAAATATATTCTCATTGTTTTTTTTTAATACAAAGAAGATGATACAAAAAAGGAAGATACAAAAAATCTGCAAATGATAACTCAAGATGTTTGTTTAATTTTCAGCAGGAATATAAAACACTCTCTTAATCTTAATGAGTGATAATATCACCCGTTTAATCAAGTCGGTAGACTAAACTACATAAATTGATTATTATGCCAAAGTTATCACTCGTAAAGTTTTTTTTTAAATTTTAACAAATATAGTACTTAATGATATTTTTTGAGTCACTAAATGTTTTTAGCCAAAATTGTGATTTTTAGATATTTATGTTGTAATATTATTCATATAATTTCTTGAATTATTGGGAAAAAAAATAATATATACGTCGAGGCACATTATAAGTACTAAATCTTGTCATTACTAAATTGCATTAAAGCGAAACAGTTCTTCTTGTTTTAGTTATACAGACAATCTAATGGAGTCATATTATAACTCTTAACTTAAAATAACTCTTTACTATATAGAACTGTGTAATATACGTTTTTACTGAATTGCTTCACTGAGAAATTCTTGGGGTATCTGCTGTACTCGCTAAGTACGACTGTTGGACTTTTGATTTGGGGCAGCAGCTGCCCCGATTTTAGGAGCACTGATATCCCAAACATGGTTGCCTGCGCATTTAGCGTGAAAGTGGTGCCGCACTGAGGCAACTGTTTCACTTTTTAGGAGCTCATTTGTCCCAAATGAAAGTACGACTGTTCCAATGCTTTTGGGAGACCAGTCGTACTCCTTAGTACAGCAGATGCCCCAAGAATTTCTCAGTGTTGTTAACAAATATTAATATTTACAATATATATGAACAACTATTAATTGAACAACTATTAATATTTACTTGTTGGAATAAGAGTGAAAAATATTTCATATTGTATAATTATTATCACTCTTTTAAATTTAAAGAGCGTAAGTTTTGTGAATCTGAACGTATATATTGATTTCATTTAATTTTTAATATTTTAACATTTTATAAGCACATACGGAGAGAAAAATGTTCTATCGAATAGTCCAATACTTATGAAGAATATTACCATGCTGTACAAATAATACGATCGCAGACTGCCAAAATCTTCGTAGAAAATATTTTATACAGTTTATTTTGGTATTTTCGTTTGCAATTATAAACATGACAATGTCAGCAATTCTTTTTTTGTAATATTCTGCATATTGAAATCGAAAATTGTTCTATATTATTCCTACATTAATATACTATACTTGGCGCGTAAAATAAATTTTTACCTACAATCTATATATAAAGAAAACTTTATCGTTACAAAACTTTTTTTCTAATTATCGTGTATATATAAACCAGCAGAGTAATAATTACAAGCAATGTGATAAAGATTCAAGTATTTAAAATGGTTATTACTATTAAATAAACATGATGTGTCAAAAACAGTTCAAAATCTGTAAAATTGAATTTTATCTGGATTTATGGAATGGAAAGGTTATTTACCTGCCTCTGGACTATTATAAACAAATATCTATCGGTTTATTTTCTAAAATACTTTTTGGTTTAGTTTCGGTATGAAAAATGAATAAAATTTTTTTTCCAATAATGAAACAAAAAATTGCGCATTCATATGGCAGAAACGAAGGCACACGTTTTTTTTTTTATCAAACAAGTCTTATATGTTTCTGATAAAGAATTGCAGGTATTGCTTTATAAAGACGCATTTTTATGATGCGATTGAATTTAATAATTTTTACACTTTTTATTTACGATTTCGAAAGAAATTAAATCATTTTTTTCCAAAAATAAATAAACATTCGTGTTGTGAAACAGTAAGTTGTTTAAACGTATTGCGTTAAAGCAAATCGAACAATGACATATACGACAATGAAAGAAATTCAAGGCTAGCAGTTCTGTCCAAAATGTATAGAATGTTAATATTTGACGGACGATTTAGCCTTGATTCAATAACATTGCATATATTAAAGCAATTATAATTGACCACTACATACCGTGTAAAATAAAAAATGATTCGCAGGTTTCGGTTCCTCGCCTCCACGATGAGCATATACCGATGCAAACGCGATACGTAGCAAGACATCCGATAAGTTACAATAATACTGACTCCCAATTTTTATACTCTCTTAATTTGAAATAGTGAAAACTATAGGTCCCGGTTAAATTAGTGTATATGCACTGATTTATCCAGTGAACTTCTATGAAAATTGAAAAGCGATGAATATACTGTACTAATGTTCGGTCGGTGAGCGTGAGGTCTGCACTGATTCGGCATTGAAAATCTCACCTATCTCTAATTAAGAGAGTTAGAGAAATAAAAGGACAAAGTAAGCGAATTCGTCGAAAAAAAAAGAAATGAAATGGTCGCGCGAACGGTGCGCGAGCAATCGCCGTAGCGAAACTGTCAATGTCGAATGACCTGCTCTGCTCGCACTCGGTACGCTCGCTCGCGACACGAACGACACGATCGCCCAATGACGCATCCACCTAAACTCTGCTATAGAGTAGTACACGACGTTATATCTCTCTTCTCGCTTTACGGTTACTCCGAAACGTCAATATTGACATATCTCTTACGAAAGGTGAAACGAGATTGTCACCTGCAGGCCTTACTCTTCTCGTCTTGGCTCTCAGCGCAGTTCTTGGGTGTTACTTACTTCCGCAGCTCGCGACCGGCGCACCAATTTGGAAACGTCTTATATAGCCCGCATCTCTTATATGCACCCAAATCTCTAAACTCCAATATGCCTTAAACATTGCA
This sequence comes from Megastigmus dorsalis, assembly GCA_900490025.1. Lineage (NCBI taxonomy): Eukaryota > Metazoa > Arthropoda > Insecta > Hymenoptera > Megastigmidae > Megastigmus > Megastigmus dorsalis. The sequence continues at coordinate 2,065 of UELU01136456.1, read as the reverse complement.
GTTTGAGAAATTCGTTTTTTCATCGTTCATGTAGCGATTTTCGTATACCTTATTTTAATTATTAACTTCTGTAATTTTGACACGTAAATATATGCGTCTGCATGTTGTTCCATTTAGGCACGCCTTTGTTTGTATAATAGATTTTTTAATATATATCATAGCCGTAAAATTGGCTTTCAACGCCATATCCGTTCAAATTAATTTTGATTGTTTTCTGAAAAGTTTAGTATACTTTACGGTATTAAAAATTGGGATATTTAATTTCAAAGTTTGAAACTTTAGCGTGCTTAGCATGTATTAAACGCATATTTTTAATAATTTTTCAAAGCTGATTTTAGATAGATTTCTTTAAAAAAAATAGTACACCATAACTAGACTTGAAAAGGAATAGATAGGTTCACAAAATATGATCAGGGCTTGCGATACTAGCTCCAAAGACACTTCAATTTAAAGATATATAATATGCTATAATGTTACAAGTATATCTACATTCTGGTACAATCTGTATATAATGTTCTATCTGTATATGTACAAAAGTATATGTTGCATTTCGTTTTTTTATATCTATATGGTTTTTATATGGTTATTATTTATATATTTATATTTTAGTATTTTGTGGTACAACTTAATAAATTTTTTACCACTTCGTGTGCGAAACACAACTTTTCATGCTTGTTTTCCGTGCGCGAAACATGCAAATTGCACTTTTTTCAGAGCGTGTGCGAAGTATTTTTCTTCGCGCACGCACTTACAAGATTGCAATAATTGTATGTTTCACGCAAGAAAAACAGGCACTCAAAGTCGTATTTCGCACTTATCGTATAGTAAAAAATATAGTTCTATACACGTGCGCGTAGCAGGTGAGCCTTGCACAATTGTATCGAGATGTACTATTATCAATAACGATGCAATTTAACGATGACTTATAAAAATAAACAAACTTTTTGATCATACGAGCCAGTCACACGCCGTTCGTGTTCTCTTTTTGATTTTGAATAATACAGAAGATTGGTATACAATGATAAAAACTACAATATTGTTCAACTGATTCATTTTATTTAAAACACAACATTTTAACATAATAAAATCATACATTGTGAAAACACTATTGGTAAAACAACCCCTTCGTAAAATCTTATTTAACTTAAAGTAATAATGTGAGATAACATTTCTAATAAAGTCGAAGTCTATGTCTACAAAAGAGTCGCACCTCCGAATGCACGAACCAAACAGTATCACAAGGAATCACAAAAAAATTCTAAAATGACCATGTCAAATAATTCATGGGCTTTCATTATACAATTATAATATAATAAGAATAATTAAAATTTATTAAATAACATACATCGCATCTACAACTTTAAGCAAAGCTCGTGAAAAAAATTACAACAATTGTTTTCGTATAAAATGCATTGTGCTTCATATCGAACTGGTCGATTGCAAAAGCAATCTTAGGTATAGAAAGCGGCATAAAATAACAACTGATTATTGCTAACATAAAATACATTAAGACAAAAAATTCATCTTATTTTGTACACAAAGTATTTTGTATCAACTCTGTATATTAAAATTATACTTTGAATAATATTTTGAATTAAATGCAATTTAAAATTAATATGACTACAAACTTTTTAAGTACAACTCATTCAAATTTTTATTTTTTAACAATGAATTTAAAAAATCATTTGGGGTCAGAAATCGTCATTTCTATGTATACATACGAAATAACATGAGACGTATCAAATGATTGCATGCAAAAAGCACCTATGTGATCATTTTTCACTGCATATTTTACTTTTATTTAATTATCACAAGCTTTTCGCGCAAAAAGCAATTTTATTGTTAGCGCTTTATAAATATTTCGAAAATTCAAAATTTTCTAGGCCCTTCTGCATACTCTTCAACGTTAACGCGAAATTTGATTTTATAAATTTTTCCTATGTAAGCTCTGCTTATTATGCTCGATAATATATTGTATGTTTAAAAATTTCTTGCATTAGTTTTTCCTTTCGTTACATTATGTAATTAAAATTATTATATTATTATTATTATCATTATTATTATT
>UELU01136455.1:143101-156481 GCA_900490025.1 Megastigmus dorsalis | reverse complement strand
AGAGAGAGAGAGAGAATGGGAGGGAGGGAGGGAGGACGAGTAGCCGCATTGTATACGCGATTCATTCCTCTCACGCGCGTTTGCTTCGCCCTAGGCTGCTGCATCAACTCGCCCCGCGCGCGCGTGTTTTCGACGTTTCTGCGATTCCTGCGATTCCTGCGATGGATACGGACGGGGGCCGGTATAATACGCGAACGCTTCGATCTGTCCCTCGTGTCCGTATACCTTTTCTCTCTCTCTCTCTCTCTCTCTCTCTCCCTCTGTCTCTCTTCTCTCTTTGTTCGCAGGGGCTTGGGTGTTTAGGAATTTCTGCTGACGCGCGATTCGCTGGAAAAATATTGCGAGGTTGCGAAAGTTGCCACTTCCGGGATAACGACGAGTAAGAGCGGGGATCGTTTCTGAGGTTCCAAAAGGTTTCTTTGTTTTTTGGCATGGGAAAGAAATGCTTTTTTACCGGGTTAGTTTAATATGTTTGGTGTTTTAGTGCTAATGTTTTTTTTTAAAGAATTAACAATAATTTTATTACAGATCTATTGCCATTTTAAATATTTTCATGTGTATGTCTCGATAGTAGTTATAAGAATTGGAAGCTTAACAGATTTGACCTTGTTGGGCCAATTGAAGGGATGTACAAGTAAGCCGCATTAATTCGGTTAATTAAATTCAATTCCCGACTAAATTATTATCAGAAACTTTGATTGAGCTTTCGATTATAAAATTACGATAAGATAAATTGAATAAATTATAGTTTCAATTTTTAGTTTTAATTTATTTACAAATATTCAGTCATATGAATAATTGAAAAAATACATTTCAAGTTTTTACAAAGTAAACAATTGATAATATTTTTTTTTGGGCACGAATTCTTGGATTCGCAGAAAGTAAACGGTTGCCATAATAAGCCGTTGTCAAATAAAACCCAGCTTAAAAGTTCTCCGAAATAAGATTAATGCAATAGGATTTACAACTCCTTATCAGAGGACTTACAAGCTTTAAAAATGTCAAGGGACTCAAACGAAAAGTTTCAAACTCTTAACGTTTCAACCATATCATTAAGTATTCTTATTAATACTTTATTATGGTTCGACTTATAAATTATAATTTTCAGTTTAAATTTTACTTGTAAAAGTAAAAAATCTCGCGAGAAAAATCGTAAGAAGCTGTTTAAAAATCAAATTGTCGAATACTTTTCCCACGGCAAGCCGCCAACAGCAAAGTTAATAAACTTAATTTACCGTTAAAAATAACCCAGCATCTTCTCAACTCCGATACTCAACCACACGCACTCTATCAACAATAACACTACAGACCACCAACATCAATCCTGCTAATCCGCATGTATCCGCCGCGAGAGAAAATCACTCTAGCACCATCGGCCATGCGCTAATTCGATTACCCAACTTCCAAACAAAGCCAAACAAACCGAAACTCCCATAATAGTGTCGGTCGTAAAAATACTTACGCATCGCAGGGGTGCGCGCGCGCAAAAGCTCTGTGAAACATACACGCGTAGAATCGAAGAGGAGAAGGTGTGTATATATATATAGTTGGACTCTGCCGAGTGGAGGCAATTACAAGAAAGAAGTGAAGGCGCTAGAAAATTCTCCGTCTCGAGCTTTTCCGCGGCAAACTCAAGTCGAGAGAGTGAGAGAGAGAGAGTTGTGGAGGATAAGAGCCGGCCATTTACATTGTAGCCCTGCCAGCGAACGGCGCGTAATTTGTTTGCTTTCCTTTCAGCTCGCGCGCGCTCGCGTCCGCGCAAGCTTGTGTTTGTGCACGCCACTGTGCTATACGCGTTATACATTATGGCCAAGCAGTCCAAGAAAAGAATCAAGGTGGAGCTGGACATAATTATTTTCTTTTCGCTTCTGGACTGTCCCGTATTTTATTCATTATTCCGATTAAAAAATGATATTTTTTTTTCTTCGATGTATTTCGGTTCTTTGCATATTCACTTATACAGAGGTGAAATTTGATAAAAGTGTTTCAGTCGCGAGAAGAGTAACGTTTCGACTTTGATATTTTTTACACAACTAATTTCAAACTCGGTAAAGATAAATTTTTGTTTTCAAATAAAATGCCACGCACATTAGAATAGTTAATAGACGGCGGGAGAAGAATTCATTACATTTTTTAGTTGTTCGAAACATTCATAGCTCTTAAAATGGATCGTTCCATGCGCGAAACTTATACGATCCGGTACTCCCTGCCACCATCAGAATCGTTCCAGTATAAGCAAATACACTTTTGCGCCCGCGTCACATTGCCATATTATATTTTACCGTCACGCACCTCCACACCTGCAGACACTCAATGGCGCAAATACACACACACACAAGGGTATCTGATTTCATTATACGTATATACAGCGAGAAGCGCTTTATGCCTCTTTCACGCTTTTCTCGCTAAAACTATTGTGCAACATCTCATGGGCTTGTAATCTATTCTGTTTCTTGCAACAATAAAATTAATCATAGCCTTTTGTGTATGAGTTATCTGTTCGGCTGTGTGTAACTCAATACTCGTTAAGACCTACATAGGAGCAAACAGAATGAGCGGCGATTATCCGGTTGCGCTTTTTCTTGTCGTTTACATCTATATTATTTAACGACCCGTGTACAGTGCAGTGCCTTTATGCAGTTTAAAAAGCGGAAAAACGGACATGTACGCGATCTCGGGACAATATAATGTGCGAAGTGAAATTGAACTAAATTTTCCAAGCCATTATGGAATCTAAAAATAGTTGTTGTTTCGTTGGTAATAAAAATGAGAACGACGCTTTTGTTGATTAATAATGAGATGAATTCAAAGCCAGCTTTTATTGTTTTACACGCGTCTGTTGCAAATTCTATTTTTAGTGGCAATTTATATCCCCGCTTGAGAATATCTTTTGCGTTTAACTAAATTAATTAACTTCAGTTCAATGGGTGAACTTCGATGCAAAAGCCTTTATTCAATGGTACAAATCCGATCAGTTTCCCTGCGCACAGCATAACCAGATATATCCATTGAAATCGTAGATAGTAAACAATGATGTAAGCGCTACAATTACTTTGAATGGCGATCGGTTTCAAGTGTTAAACGTGAACAATTTCTGAAAATTTTCAACAACTTCCATGAATTTCCATAAAGGGCCAACGCATTTCCAACTAAAGTAGAACCAATACATATCGTATGACACATAAGCCCACATCGCTTTCACGCTGCACTTGTCCTAATCGCATCGAGGAAGCCAAAAATCTCCACTAAATCTCCGATTACAGGGGCAACGCATCCCTCCCTCCATCCCGGCCGCGCGCCGGCAAGCAAAATAAAGCCATTCCCAAAGCGACTTGGCAAACATCGGTCAAAGTTCACGCGCTCGCCAGACAAGGAAGAAGAAAAAGCTCTCGGCCAAATGGAAAAAGACGCCGAAGGAACGAGGCGATCCGCGGGCGCATCCCTCCCTTTTGGATTAATCGATGCTCTTCCGACCTTCTACCTATTATACACGCGCGCAACCCAGAGTCAGAGAGAGAGAGAGAGAGAGAGAGAGAGAGAGGGAGAGAGCTGACCTCCTCTCTTCGGATTATTAAATCTCGTTGCGGCGTACGGTAGTCAGAGTCGAAGCTCTCAGATGCACTTACATGTGGCCTGTGGGTAGGCGAGCGCGCGTACAGCATCGGAAAAGCCGTGGGGATATTATGCTCGTATATATTCCCCGATATCAGACGTCGTCTATGTGTCTGCATGTGCATGTGTGTATGCGTGGCATCGGTGTAGGGGTGCACGGGGCGAGAGTGCGCGGCATACACTGCACTTAAGGCGATCGATTTATACGGGGTAATGCGTGTCGCCAAATATGCCCCGCGCTTTGTGTAGCACCGCGCATATTCCGAAGATTCGAAAATCCTATGTTGTCGAGCGGCAAATCCATGTGTGTTGAAGTAACTTGAACGATGTGTGTTATTCATATATTAAACATAAATAAAATCTGTGACGCAAGCGTGTACTTTTACACGCACATGGATTTTCAGTGTATGGATTGTTATAAAAGTTACGCTATCTCTTACTTACTCGTCGGCTTCGCTACTAAAATTTACTCAATTTTCTATACAATCGCTAAATTGGAATGTCTTCTCGGTGGTCTAGGGAATGTTGTCTTTGCGACATGGATCCGAATGTCAACCTCGTATACGTTAAATGGATATCAGAGCTGAGGTGGACTCCCTTAACCGGGTCACAGATCCATTAATTTTGATTATGGCTTTCTAGCGCATACGCTTTCAGGAAATAGCTATTGAATGAGCCTCCCCACGACTCTAATAATATCCATCGGGAAAAGTCATTCGCTTATATCGATGCATGCTTATTTCATCCAATAACTTGACGTTTTGTCATTATAACGTCAAAACACTTACGCACAAGCTGAAGAGAAGAAAAAAAAAGTCAACTCCGGGCTCCCATATCCTTTTAATCTCGGTAAAACATTTATCTATTAGAAGCCACTGTGGCACATGGATTTTCGATCGCAATCGGAGTACGACTAGGACTTTGATGTGGCAGGTACGCGTCAATCACGTTCTGTTCCGTTCGCGAAATTTAATTCGCTTCGACTGACTGGTCGAAACGACGTTTGGAAGGGAGAATTCCGCGATTGGCACTGGGTAATTTAGTAACATAAAGACACGTTCCACAGCTGCGCAAACGTCGAAAAGTAGATTAAGTATAATACATATCTGTTAAATGCAAGTGGTGATCGTCGATATTAGCGTTCTGCGAAATAATTGAAACTATAACTTTTGATCGATCAAACGTCGACACATTGAGCTTGCAGACACCGTAATATAAGGATTGTCTCGAGTGGCAGATCGATTTATCTGAAATTATAGTCATCGGTCTCGGGAAATAATGGTTCACGGAAAGACACCGAATGTGAAACGGTGAGTAAAAGAAAGTCTGAAATTTCCAGAACGATATTATTTCACCACCGAATAATCGCAAATCAATGCCGAACAAATCATGAATATTATACGAATCGTTTGCGATCGACAGCCGCGCTCCATCCTACCCCTATTACACAGATTCACCTTGAACGCTTAAGTTCGTGTGTCGCGACACTTAACCTACAACTTTTCTACACTCGCTGCTTATTCCCAATCTATACACCCGCACACGCGTTCTGAGCATTTATGGGGGCTCGAAAAAAAAATCGATCAACGCGCTATATATACGAGATAATCTTTACGTATTACCTCGTTAAAAAGATAAAGCTCGCCTCGTTCATTTTCTCCTCTGTGCGCGTGCTCGCCTCGTTCGTTTATGCATCGAGGATATAAGTACAGTAGATTCGATGATAAAAAAAGAAGGCGTTTTGCGAACCAGCTCGACGCGCTATTTAGTAAAGGGAATTCGTATAAGCCGTATAGGCCAGAACAGAAAGTGTATTATCGCAAGAGCCGATATATCCGTTGAGTTTGTTGGGAGACTTATTAATAGATTATTTAGCTGCGTGACGCTATATATTCGAAGCGTGTATTGGGTTCGGGTTGGGTTGGGTTAGGAATGTCCATAACCGATGATGATGATTTTGCGTTAGTAGGGCAACGATCGGGCAATTAGTATCTTGAACCGAGATAAGTTGGAATAAATAATACGGCGATTTTAGTTTGGGCATGTTGTAATAACTTTTTTAAATAAATTTGTTGGGATTACTTTTATTTATCGCGCGCGAAATAATGATTTTTCCAAGCAATTCAATTTACAGAGAGCATGCGACCAGCCAAATCCATCGATATATCCTCTTAATCCGATAAATAAATTTAACTTCTCGAAGCTCAAGCCAAAGCCGAGATTATAACTTCGCAAACTCTATACCCAGTCCATAACGTACCAACTCTCGCGCTCTATACCATATACTCTCTGCGCGACACAATTTTCGCACTCTCCTCTTAACGCTGTTTTGCTCGACGCGGCGTTGCTGCACCTAAATAAATCTCTTAATCAAATCTCCGACGTATACGGCATATATTAAAATTTTCTCTGCGGCCTTTTAAGCCTCGGCAACGCACGCGGACTCCTGAATAAAGACGGCTAATAGCTCATATTCAGGGCCGAACAATGGGGGAAGAGATGAGAAGAGCCCAGAAGAAGAGTAAAAAATAAGATTCATTTGCTCTCTCTCTCTCTCTCTCTCTCTCTCTCTCTCTCTCTCTCTCTCTCTCTCTTCGCGAGGAGGCCTTTTAAACTGTAAATAAAAAGCACTTCCTGCCCGGAGCCAAGTCGCGAGCCGTGCGCTTATAGCGTAAAAGACCGATAAACCGTCGCGATAAACCAACGAGAAGAACACAGGAGAACGAGAGAGAAAGAGAGAGAGAGAGAGAGAGAGGGGGGAAAGGGAGTGGGGGAGAAAAAGAGGAAACGAGATAGCTGAAGGTAATTCTCGAGCGGCGATAAAATGAATAAAGCGTAATGAGAGCGGCATCTCACGGGGGAAAAGTCATTTCTTTCAAATGGAAAAACCATTTCAATCTGAGTCGTGAGACGCTATGCAGCGATTCGTCCTCTCGGCCTTTTTTTTTCCTTTTCTTTTTCCTCTGCCACGCGGCCCCGAAAATCCGCTGGACGCCGGAAGAGGAAGAAGAAGAAAGGGACAAAGAAGAGAGGGAAACTTACGTACGCGAGTCGGGGGTGAATTTCTTCGGAGAAAAGATTGCCCGAGAGATGAAATTTATACATGTATATTACTTTCTCTACGAGACCTCCCGCGCGTCTTTTCCAATCATATATTTATATATGTATTTGCGCGTTTCGCATTATAGATTATGTGTATACGTATCGTATCGGCCCCCCGACGTCGTTTTTTCTTAGGTAACGAAAATAAGCGTAATATGCCATTATTGTTTAACCCACTAAGATAACGAGCTTCACGCGCTTTCATGCTTGCGTGGGAAGCTTGGCTATGGGAGAGAGAGAGAGAAATCGATGATAGTGTTATAAAGGCTCTTTTCTATCCGGCTGCGCGGTTCGACTGCGAGTGCGTTTCGGATAATTGGCAGCTCAAGTGTTTCGTCGAAGCTCCACGGAGCACGAATTTAGCGCGTGATCTGCAGCCCACTTTATTTGATTGTCATTGTTTTTCGGCTTTAAGAAGGTAATTTTAATGCGTGAAATATTTCGTGGCTGCGTACCGTTTTGGTTTTGTCGCGGTCGATAAGAAGATTAACGCATTGTTGATATTGTCCATTCGCTTGTTCGACTTGCTAATCGAGCTAACAATTGCTTTTTCGCTTAAATATACATATTTCGTTTGTTACCTATAGATTTACTGTGTGAAACCTTGCGAATGAAACGAACTATTTAGCGAACGCAAACATGATTACCGCGCGTATTTAGCAAGTCGAAACAATTACCGTTTTTTAACAAAGAACACCCACTGAAAATTTCAAGCCCTGTAATAAGCTCATAACTGGAATATTGCAATTAAGATACTGATTGCAAGTAGGTGCGCGTGTTACGTTTACCTTTGATCAAATGAAATTTGAATACGCGCGATTTGGTCGAGATGAGTCTTAGAATGGTCTCCTGCTTTGTATTGTTACATTATGCAACTTTATATTTTTTCTTCATACTGCAGAGTACAAAAGCCATATTTTAAAAATATTCCTTTGTAATTCATTTGTGTGATAAAATTAAATGAAATTACCGCAATAGACGAAATCTTCATCGACCAAGTTCGATTCAAACTCCAAACTCGTTGTTCCCGCATCACCGTTGCCTCGACAAACGAGAAATCCAAGGGGAAAAAACCTTAATCACTCGGACTACCCTAAGCTCGTGCGCACATAGGAAAAACCTCTTCGATCTCACGAATCGTCGGCTATCCCGCAAAAATTAGCGCATCTAACCGCAGCGGCGGCGGCGGCGACTCTCGCACGCGCTAATGCGTTGCCGCTTTTTCTTCGTTCCTTCGTTCGTTCGCTCGCTCGGCCCATTATTAATTCTTCAGCTCGGCTTCACCTAAATTCTCGCTCCCCCAAAGACCCAGGAGAGAACATAAAAGCCACCCCAATTCATCCCCGTATCCTCGTTTCTCGCCCTTCCGCCCTCAGTCGACGTTCCCCCCCGTACGGTCGAAAGAAGAAAGCGACGACGACGACGACGACGACGACGACGACGACGACTACAACGATCGACCCGAACTCCCTTTTTGATGTCGCTCGCGCCGCAAAGGCAGCCAGCAGTTTCTTCTTCTTCTCTTAGCCCTCAAAGTTTTTTCTGTCATTCTTTTCTTCACGTGTGCGCGGAGGAGCACATTTTTCTTTGACTTCTCTGCCTTTGGCTTCTCATCGTCCCCTCCTTATTTTTTCTCTTTTTAATTAATTTAATTTAACGAGATTTCAGTCGATTCGAGAGCGTGGAGTTGGTGTAATTGTTAAGTAATGGCTAGTGGAAATGTAGTTGGTGAGGTTAACCACTTTGCTAACGAGTGTTTCCATTCTGTAATGGTTCTCGAAATGCTCTTTTGTGTGCCTCGAGAATTTTTCGAACAAAAATGACAGCGAAAATCCACTTCAACTGTATAAAACGCCCAATCATGAAAGAAAAAGTTCTATAGCAATTTTTTTTTTTTAATACTTGTTGTAATTAATTTTTTTCTTGCATATGAGTTTTTTTCCTAATTAGTAATTATTTTTATAAATGCGAGTACCTTAAAATAAGTGTATTTACAAGTTTTTCCAATTTGGTGTTTTTTTAATTATTCAAGTATACGATGCTTACAAAGTCGAGGGATGTTAGAATACATAAGTGTTTCTCGTGCATACTTAGAAGTGATTATACAAACACGCGTAAGGGTAACCCAATTAACATCCACCTTGGAAAAAGTAGCACTAGAGTAAATAACAGTCCAATTACTTTTTTGCTTTTGTACGCAAACATTAGGAAATTCAAGTGCCATTTAAAGGCGAAGTTAAATCATTTTCAACGGGCTGCCTCAAAGTATATCCATTTAATCATCTTGCAATAACAGTCTTGATCTACTCGGCAGATATTAGATATGTTTCTATTTATCGTGCTATCGTATCCTTACACTATTCGGCATCGTATTTCGAATAATTTCATTTTAAGGGTTTAGGGGGAATAGGGAGCAATTTTATAACTCAAATAGATCGTAAAGAGCATTATTTTATTGGACAAAGTAATGAGTAATGTTATTGCTATTAAAGCTGTTAAATAAAATTTAATAACGTCTTTATACTTTGAGCTGTGTTGCGACGGCGCCGTGGAAAAGTGTAATTACTTATTTTCCTTGCGGGGGCAAAAAGTGTTTCAAGCCCAAAATGTCGAGATTTCATTTTGCTGATGAAGAAATATATTTTATTGATTTACAAAAAATTTGTATGATTTTTTTGTGAATAGTTGGTCGATGTTTGATAAACACGCTTATGCTGATTTTTGCAAATACAACTTAATGATGAATTTTAATCCTATAAAATATCAATTTCGCCAACAGTATTAAGTACCAAATTATCCGTGAAATTGCGAGATACATACGGACTATCGCTTTAATTTCCATTTCCCAGCTAATTGTTGTATAAACCTATTAAACGGCTGTGTATTTAGCTGCAAAATTTCAACGGCCGGACAACCAGCTCATCGGCCAGTATATCGAAATCCCAATTGCCGTCGTTATTTTCTAACTTTAATTAACACTCTCTCATCGAACAGCGGCCCTCCCTTGATAAACGTTACGCAGAAAAAGAAAACATTACTGTTGAGCCGCGTTCGCTCTCTCTCTCTCTCTCTGTCGACCTGAATTTCAGCGCATTTATCACATAGCCAAAAAAGTTTATACAAGAAAATGTCACGTACGCTCTGCGGGCGGCTTTTCTGCTAATTACACTTTGGTTTGGGTACATTTTTTAAACTTTTTTTGCTCTCTCTCTCCCTTGGTTCGCGAGTGAAACTGAAATTTTCCTCGAAAGTGAAACTCTCGGAAATGCTAGAAAAATTCCGCTCACTTGGGACTTGGTTAAAAACGGAAAAAAAAAAGGTTCCTTATTACGCAATAGCGGTGTAATATTTTTGAAACGCTCATGAGATTACCAAATTATCATTGCTGGGAAATTCTGAGAAATTTCATTCCCGCGTTTTTGCATACTTATACCTGCGTCATAGTCTTCTACAATAATGTTTACAAGCGGTTAATAGGAGGTCGCTGGTTTAGAAACAACTTGACGATGGATGAAACACACGAGTGAAATCCTCCGCTATTTTTTCTTTCGACCATCAACTAAATTCTTTTACAAATAGATCACAATATTTCGTCGAAAGCATTTTTACAAAAAAGAAAAAAAAACTAGTTTATTTCTCCGGCATTGGCAGCGATTTCAACAAGGTATACGTGCAGATCGTCAAGCCGAGTTCCACCTAATTGCAAAGTCGAAAGAAAAGTGTCTCCTCTACTCCGAACTTCTCTCTCTCTCTCTCTCTCTCTCTCTCTCTCTCTCTCTCTCCTCGCTATATAGACACGTAGGAGATACAGTAACACAGCAGCTCCAAGGTCCAGGAGTCGAGAAAAATGCACTTCTATTTCCACTTGTATCGCCGTATATATATACATATATATATTCGCTTCACTCTGCGTAATCTTCTCTCTCTCTCTCTCTCTCTCTCTCTCTCTCGCATGTGCGTGCGTGTGCGTGCGTGTGTGTGCGTTGTCAGACACCAAGTCGCTGCGATAACGTGAAAATTTATAGAAGTTGCGTTATAAGAGCGTTCACGCTTGCACGGCGGCGGCAGTGTCGGCGGCGATGTCCCAGTTGGCGACGCGTAGGGTAAACAGCTCTCGCGAGGAGGTGGGGGAGGCGAGTAAAGAGCTCTGCTGTGCGCGGCCGATCGACCTGACCGATATATATGTGCATTTTATACGTGTAGAGAGAAAGAGAGAGAGAGAGAGAGAGAGGCAATCGGTCCATCTATTGCTCTTGTACGATCCGGAATAGAAGTTGATGGGTTGGCCGAAGTTTGCGGAATGCGCTGCGCGTCGCCGCCGCCGATATAGATTCTTTTTCTTCTTATATCTGCTCGATGCTGATCCACCGCGCGCTTCTTACGTGTTTCGTCACGTCGCACCAAATTTTAATCGAGCCTCGGACTTTTTGCGGTCATGTGCGAATTATGGTGATTTTTATGCGCGATCGCCTTCACGGGTACGAGCGGTTCGATCGCGAGAATAAAGTAGCGATAAATTTGAGTTGGCCCATACGTTTCGCAGATTTTAATCCCGGACATCGATTGTTAATAAGCTTATGCCGATGAGTTCATGAATTATCTAGAGTTTCCGACTGTGTACACGATATATGTTTAGCAGCTCCCAACGTTTCAGGTATATACTCGCGCTCATTAAAATAACGACCGAATATTTGGATGAACCTTTTAAACCAACTCATCGCGAACCCTAAAAAAGTGCATGTATTCGTCGTCTTTCCTCGTTACTCTACACCAATGCCCTAAGCAACATCGGTCAATTAGAAAGTAAAAGGGGGATCACTGTGTGTGTGTGTGTGTGTGTGTGTGTGTGTGCACCTTCTGAAATATCATTCGTCCCTTATACATGTATTTGTCGGGTTGGTATATTAGAAGCCAGTCGTCGTCCAATAGCTATACCGACTCCGTCACTGGGGAAGACTTCCTCGACAGAGTTTCCATAGCATATAGATATACACACGGATATACTAGCCGTCGGGGGAGGAAGAGAGAGAGAGAGAGAGAAGCTCGGCAAAGTTGTACAAGCGCCGTTTACTTGCTTCCTGTGCAAACTGGAGAGAACGCGACTAGCGCCGGTCCTATACCCCTCGCATCTCTCTCTCTCTCTCTCTCTCTTACTGCACACACACGCGTATACAAGAGAGATGAAGTATTCGAACGTTGACGAGGTAACTTCTGTATATGCAAATATGAATTGCTCGTTTCTCTCTCGTCCCTGTGTGCCGTGCGTGCGCGAGGGAGAGATGCAGAGACAGAGAGAGGGAGAACGAGAGAGTTGTGCACTTTTATTGCCGTTACGAGAGAGCCGCGCCGCGAATATTGCAAATAATTATGCGTGTACGCGCCGTACCGTGCAGTCGCTCTCTCCCCCTCGACAGGCCTTCACTTTTGTCCTTTTTTTCATTCTTCTTTTTCGTGCGCGCGTCGCACTCCTCGCGTTGTATGGAAATTCGAGGATTTCCCTGTTTGCGCAGAAACAAATGATGGAAGGAGGGTGGGATATCGCTACATATATACGTGTGTGTGTGTGTGTGTACAGGACCTTTCCAACTTTTCTCTCTTTCGCTCTCGGGTGCGTACACTCGAAAAATTGCTCTCTTTTTGCGCTTCGTATATGTGTGGGGGGGCTCCTTTGTAATTCGGCGCTACCACTTGTGCCGCCTGCATTCAGCAGTTTCGCGAGAACTCGCGTCATCGATGAATTTCAGCGCGATGTTGGAGATTGATTAGTGCGATTGTTTAAAGGGTAAATTTATCCAAATGGCTATTGATGAGAGTATAACTTGGAAATCTAGTTTTTAAGTTTTGTCTGCTGTGCACACTGTTTTTTCCTTAAACTCAATTATTCGATCTTTTAAGAGGATAGCTTTCGTCGTCGATCGCACGTCGAATTATATAAGTCTTCAGCACCAAGCGCTCGATCACGATCCTTTATCTTCGACAAAGTCACGGTGTCATAGTTCAAGTGGCCACTTGTAGGCTAGAATAACTGAATTACAAGTCAAATGGGGAACGAGAATTTTACGAGCATCACAATTTGCGAAGGCACATCTGCATGTTAATGTGCAACTCACAAATTTAACAGGTTCAAAGTGTCGTTCCGGGATATTAAAAAAAATCTAGAGCTGAACATCTCGTTCACTTTGGCCGTTAAATTATCAAAGTACATTCATTATTTCTAGAGTATTTTTTCGAGTATGTCGCATCCATTATATCGTTACAGAACGCTTACAACAACAAAATTATGAAGAGATATATCCTACATCCCCAAAACTAATCAAAGTATAAAATTACTTTTCAAATCGATTCACTAATCCAAGTTTGCATCGGTATTTCATCTTTCCTGTTTAATTATTCCGAGCCTGTCGCTCATACGCCAGTAAATCACGGAAAAGTGTGTATACGTGTAGTGAAATTTGTTTGACTAGTCATGCATTACAGTTTACAAGGAGAGCTATTTTCAGACACAGCGATATACAAACAAATCTTTACCTTTCGCAATCCCGATATTGTAATACGAACCGTTTGAAGAGCCACAAAGTCTTGGCTGTTACACCGAGTAAAGTGGAGCAGTGCAGTACAAGAAAAATTGAAAACCTGTTATTTATGCCCCCCCCCCCCCCCCCCCCC
>UELU01136455.1:41606-143081 GCA_900490025.1 Megastigmus dorsalis | reverse complement strand
TTGAAAACCTGTTATATATGCCCCCCCCCTTCCCCAGTTTTTACGTCTGAACACCTGCGGTTCGAAGATTACGAGATCCGCGATCGATATATCCGTATCGATTGCAGCGGCTAAATTCGAAATCCAATAACGATCTGCGCAGTTTATACGAAGGCTCAAAAATACCCGCAGCTTGTCGTAAAGTCTCTTGAATTAATCGCCAGGCTGCTACTCTCGAATCGTCTGCGAATTATCGATTCTGAATTCGAATTATACCACCGTTTCAACCCAACTGCGATGATCCACTGAAAATCCCAAATATCCTCCAACAAATGTATATAGGTAAATATACAAATAAATCCAACGAACAGTAAAAAAAAAAAATGCTTTTTGTTTGTTCGTATAGACATTCGATACGGCTATGTGGTCGACCAGCAGCCGATCGGCCGTCTGCTGTTCCGGCAGTACTGCCAGGACAAGAAGCCGTCCTATCACCGCTACAATCTCTTTCTGGACGCGATCGAGAAGTACGAGGTGGAGATGGACGAGAACAGGACGGAGTTCGCTAAGGTACTGTTCGAGCAGCACTTGAAGCGCGAGGGCTCCGAGGTGATAGACATACTCAACGACTCCCTCATCGTCCAGTGCGAGGCGAAGCTGGGCTCCGCCGGCAAGGAGATCTTCGCCGAGATCGCCCAGACCGTCAAGAACTTCCTCGCCGGCGAGCCCTTCGCCGCCTTTCTCACCACCTTCTACTTCTACAGGTACAGGCCTCGAGAGCTCTACCTTTCTACCCTTGACTCGGACTGTATGTCATTCAATAAATTATGGTTGCAGGTATCTGCAATGGAAGTGGTTGGAGGCGCAGCCGATCACGTACAAGACCTTCCGCATGTACCGGGTACTGGGTAAGGGGGGTTTCGGCGAGGTGTGCGCTTGTCAGGTGCGCGCCACCGGCAAAATGTACGCCTGCAAGAAGCTGGAGAAGAAGCGGATAAAGAAGCGCAAGGGCGAGGCGATGGTACTGATCGAGAAGAACATCCTGCAGAAGATCAACTCCAAGTTCGTGGTGTCGTTGGCGTACGCCTACGAGACCAAGGACGCCCTCTGTCTCGTGCTCACCATCATGAACGGCGGCGATCTCAAGTTTCACATTTACAATATGGGCGGCGAGCCTGGCTTCGACATCAACAGGGCCAGGTAAGCTCGGCATTTCTTATACTTTTGAGCGTGCGGAGGGAGCTTCTCGTTCGTGGCTTAGGCCCGTTGATGCGCGGTACTTGTATCTGTGATAATGCATGGACTTCGATGCGGGGGATGGCGCTCGTACGGAGCAGGACACGTTTCTATCCGTGAGAACGAAGAGAGCCAGCTCGGACTTGACTGGCAGCGGTCTAATTTGAGCTTGCTGCACGAGCGAGGCAGACGCCCTAATTATTTCATAGGGTTTGGGCGTTGATGAACGCTCGGCTCGCGGCCGCAAGCCCGAATACGCAGTTTCTAGTTTAATCCAATTCACTCGATATCTGCCCTATCGTCATCGTCGGTCCTGCCCTTTTATCGAAATTTCAAATGCCTCTTGACACGTCAGAAAGTTGTATAGTTTATGGAGTCGCGGTGATTCGCGTAGGGTGCAGCTGGCTGACATTTAATTATAACTTTATCGGCTGAAACGAGGCGTTGATTGCGGTTCGCAGCCGGTGCTATTTATCGAAATGGCACATTCGCGTTCTGCTTTGGACTCGATATGAGAGCGCGCGATCGCGAAATATTCCGTATACCGCAGCGATAGCGAGTATCGTATATTTGCGCAGTCGCACAGTATGTAACTTTATACGGATCGAATTTGAGAGCGTGTCAACGTTTGAAAGTCAAATCTCTGCCCTCTATACGCATAAATAGACTTGATTTCTCGTCCTTACGCAATTTACGCGATTTGATTGATGAACGAGCGGCGGCGGCGGCGGCGGCGGCGGCTGGTCTGGTTGACTCTTAGGTTCTACGCGGCGGAAGTAGTGTGCGGATTGGAGCACCTCCACCAGCAAGGCATAGTCTACCGGGACTGCAAGCCCGAGAACATCCTGCTGGACGACCACGGCCACGTGAGAATCTCGGACCTCGGCTTGGCTGTGGAGATAACCGAGGGCGACATGGTCAGGGGTCGGGTAGGCACGGTCGGCTACATGGCACCCGAGGTCATCGACAACGAGAAGTACACCTTCTCGCCCGACTGGTTCAGCTTCGGCTGTCTCCTCTACGAGATGATCGAGGGACAGGCGCCTTTCAGGGCGCGCAAAGAGAAGGTCAAGAGGGACGAGGTCGACAGGCGGGTCAAGGAGGACCAGGAGAAGTACTCGCACAAGTTCACCGAGGAGGCAAAGAGCCTCTGTCAGCAGCTGCTCAAGAAGAGCCCCAAGACTAGACTGGGCTGCAAGTGCGGCAGACACGGGGCCAAGGAAGTCAAGCTGCACACCTTCTTCCAGTGCCTCAATTGGAAAAGGGTCGAGGCGGGAATGTGGGAGCCGCCCTTCATACCCGATGTGAGTCTAACCCCGCCCCATCCCTTTTTTCTCCCTCTTGTACAGCGGGACTCGAGATTCAGTCAATGTTTGCTTTAGACCGGTTTGTATATTTTATCTGTAATCCAATTCAAGAGTCTAATTCAAGAGATAAAAAAACAAAATTACATATATTTGTATGTCGTTTAGCGGATTTTTCACATCTCCCGCGGTAAATTCAATTTGTCCACGATTTATATTTTAGTCGCCATCTACATCGAAATAGAATTTGTTGCCGTCGGTTGGTCGTGTACGAACAAAGATACATAAAAATGAGCGCGTGCTACATTACATCCATTGATCTCTCTATCTCTCTCTCTTTTTTTTCTATATAAAATTTTTCATTTTTTCATTTTTATTCATTCACGTATACAGCCACACGCGGTGTACGCCAAGGACGTCCTGGATATCGAGCAATTTTCCACGGTGAAGGGCGTCAATTTGGACGCGACGGACGACACGTTCTACAGCAAATTCAATACAGGAAGCGTTTCCATTCCTTGGCAGAACGAAGTGAGTATAGCGGCGGCGTCGAGGGCGGCTGTGGTGGTGGCGTGCGCGCGGGGGAGGACGAGAGTCAACGTATTGGAGAGCTACCCCCGGCAAATTGACGTTTACAGATTTTCCTTTCACATTTTTCCGTATTGCGTTTTCGCGAGATTAAATTCACGATGGAAAGGTCGCTTTTCCATTATTGGTTTTCCTACCCATTTTCCATTCTTTCGTTAATTCAAAAATTCAAGCGTCTTCTCAACTAAATAATGCTTTGAAAATTTTTCTTTGATACTTAATATAAAAAAAAAAAAGAAGAAATCGATACAAATAATTTGTTTGCATGAGCCCTAACCACGTAAGTGACACGGCACATACTCGGTAAACCGTCGTTCCTATATATTTTTCAGTAGCTTTGAGCCAGCGAAAAGAATGCAATATACTATAGAGGCCGGAAGAGCGGCTCGATTTACCTCTGTCTCTTTTAAGGATCGCCCGCTCTCCGAAAGAGCTGCGGCCAACTTTAATACCGAACTGGCCGCACTCTCGGAGCTCTGTGCTGCAACGCCGCCATTTTTCATTTCTCCTTTTCTCTCGTTACAGATGATCGAGACCGAGTGTTTCAAGGAGCTCAACGTACTCGGCCCGAACAATACACCCACCGCGGATCTACTGATTAACCATCCACCGCCCAACAATGAGAACAGAGGCTGCTTCCCCTTCCGCAGAAAGGTACGAACAAATGCGCCAAGCGTTTTCGAAAACAAAAAAAAAACAAGAAAAAGGGGAGGACGACACACACAGAGGCGAGCTTTCGCTCGTCGCGAGAATTTCTCTTTCCGTTCGCGTTTTGTTATCTGCGGTCTGTTGCTGCTGCTGCTGCTACTGCCTTTTTTTCGCGGTTGCCTCGTATTTCGACACTTTTTCATTGTTGAGTGCAGCAACGCAGCGTCGTTTTTCAGATACCTTAATATCAAACGCTCGGTGGCCGCCGCCGGGTAAACCGGAAAAATTCGCTTCGTCTGTTATCGAGCTTCGCGCGCGCAAACCCCGGCGGCTGCCTTTATTTATCTTTTAGCGGTGAAATAATTCTACCGCTGATGCCGTTTTGCAATAATGAAAAGGAGGGGGGAAGAAAGGTTAATTGAACGATTCGCGTGTGTTGATCGAAGGAATTGCCGATGCGCCGCTGCCGCGTGTGATTTATCGATTGACTTTCATCGATCGATTAAATTGATTGATATCGGCTTTCGGGAATTAGTAGTTATCGGTGCTTTAAGCTCTATTGTGTGGATAACGAACACAATCGAGATAAGATTAGTGACATTATTTATTTGGATAAATCATTTACTCGCGGGTACGTAATATTTCTGTATCGAGCACGGGCTTATAATATAATTTATCACCATAAAATGAATATATTTTTTAAGCCAATGATTGAAACAAAGTTAAGGAAAGGATGACGCGAATATTTTTCCATGTGCAGTTTTAGATAGTATTTGACATTCACCAGACCAGAAATAGATAGCAATAATATACTGTCTGTTTTTTTTCGGTTTTGTATCTACTGATAAAATTTTAAAAAGCTGACTATTATTATCAGTTTATACGTGAAAACGATACCACAAGCTGCATTGCAGTGCAGAATAAAATGTCATGTTGGAATATTCTTACTTTCTAGAAATATCGAACCATTTTTTAAATTATACAAATATCGGATTAGTTTTTCATGTGCATAGTTTAAAAAATCTATTCATATCCGAGTAAGTTTTTCATAAAATTTGAATAAGCGCATAAATTTTAATCAACTTTACTGAACTCAATTGATCAAAAATAAATCTCTCCGAAATGGTCAAATAGAATTCTCGACAACAACCTGATCCTATGTTAATCAAAATTTCACCTCTTCGCTAAAGTTTGATCGTATAATAAAAAGCGACTGAATTCTCAACCATAAAACCCATCTCTTTGTAGTGAATTAATGAGAAAACTGTTGTTCTGCCCCTGTCAGAAGAAGCAGAGCGCACGAACCCGGGAGATCCCGCTGTCAGAGTGCCATTTGTTAGAACTATCGCAAAGCCAAAGCTCGGAGATGCCAGCCAGCTGATCCAGGATGAATTCCGTCAACGGCAACGTAACGACGACCGAGTCGGCGCCGACGCCGGTCTCGGCCCCGCCGCCGACTCTGCTCCCCTGGCGGCAGCTGCTGCTCCTGCTACAGCTGGAACAAGACATCGGCTTGACAAGCGAGCGAACGACAGCTACGAGTCCAATGGCGCCTACTGAAGCGTCGCTTGAACCGCAGGACACGATTATGAAAAAGTAAAGCAGAGATATATATCAGCAACTCCGCGGGTACGATGTCATGATCGGGGACTGGATATATGCGCCCGCGATCTTACGCCGAATCAAAGTGTGTCTGTATGTCTGTGTGTGTCTCTGCGTACACGCGTGTGTTTGTGTGTTGCACTGACTGCATGAGAACCAATAGCTGTATTCGAGTCGAGTCGAGTGTGCGTTCTTCTTCCAATAACCCTCGACAAAGCCCTTTCTATTCAAGCTCCATCGTATATTATTACTACGTGTCAAAGATGTTTCATTTATACAAAACTGCAGTCTCGAAAGCTCGCATATATTTATTAGTAACGTACATATGCGGTGCCCAGCATTATTGGAATTGAATATTATCGGGTGAAATGTTTTTTCTTTAGTAGAGCGAGAAGAAGAGGAGCCAGAGGGATATGCTTCACGAACGCGATTGTAGCCGCACATGTCCGTTTTCTTATTCGTGTAGGTTTTTTTAATTATTTTTTTTTTTTTTTAATTGTAAACGAAGAATCAAAGGTCTGAGCACAAAATAGTCATGCTAGAAACGCGAGAGACAGAGAGAGGAAGAGTCCTTGGATCGTGCTTTTTTGTTTCGTTATATATGCGAGATTTTCGCGCGCAGTCGACTCTTGATGATGGTAAGAAAGACACTGGCGCCAGGATTGATAGAGAGTAAGGACAAAAACGTGTACCTAGTATCTTCATTTTCATACGCTTAGATAGGATTAGGTTCGCGACTAGGAAAAGGAAGTGCTCGCGTCAAATCGCTGAATAAAGCGAGGATGGCCCAAACTTTTCATCCTTTCCCGGCGTCCGAAGGGGAATTTCTTTTATTAGGGGATTAAAGGGATTATAAATTGGAATTTGGGAAAAGTAGCGTTTCCGCGATCTGATGCGAGATTATTATTAAAAAAAAATTAGAGTAACAAATTTATGAACAAATTAAGTCTCGCGTGGGAGAGTTTGATTTAGTCAACAAAAAGTGTTTTAATAGATAACTTTCGATGTCCTTCTTATAATGAATTAAACAAAGATCCTCGAGGAGACGTATAATCGATGCCGACCCATTCGGAGCGATTATATCGTGGTCAATCATCACGCGCCTCTTAGAAAGCAAAAAAAAACAACAAAATCCGCTGTCGTCACTGTTGTTCTTTTATAATTATGTATTGTCGTTCAAAATTTTTGCATTTTATATACGTATATGAGATGTATAGAAAATCTGCACGAATAATTTTGTGAAATTCTTCAGTGCAATACTAAGAACTGTTTATATACTTTAAGCTAAGAACAAAAGTAATGAGATTATTTTACGTACGTATTTTTATCGCTATTTTACCGCTATCCAACGATGTCGTGTGTTACCGGCAGGACATAAGATTTATTAAAATTTACTCTTATATAGGAAAAGAAAAAAAAAGTATATAAGTACTTCGGGAGTGAAGGTCGTGAGGGAAAAAGCTAAGAACATGGACGACGAAAAGTGTAGGGTGCGTTACGACTTCCCCCCCTCTTACGACTCTAATGGAGGTTCATTTTATCTTTACATAACGCGGAAGCTGCGTTTCATGGCCAGTCTTCAAACGGAGAAAAAATGTTTCGTCAATTTTTGTCGAGGAACCGCGCTAAATTTCGGGTCAGCTGTATATTTAGTTAAAATAGCTACAGTAAAGGTATTTTAATTAAATATATTTAGCTTAGTGTAGGTGTGTTAGTATAAATTTTCGGTAGAGTGGAAAAGCGTGTTTTTTCCGCGATCGTGTAAGAAATCACAAAACGGAAATTTCAGCTTAGATTCAAGCATCGAAAACTTTTTCTAAGTGTATATCTGACATTAGTTAAAATCGGAAAAAAAAAGAAGAATCGTTGAAGCCGCACCCGTCCGTTTAAGAATCACTAAAACTTCACAATTTTCGCGAATTCTGGGATTTGAATAAAATCGAGGAGAAAGGGAAAATAAAGGAAGGCTTTAAGCGGACGCTCAAATATTCTTGTGAGCGCGGATTTTTCTTGTTTCGGCACCTGGCACACCTCGAATTAAAATTACAATGTATATGTGTAAACGACTACGTTTATATAGTAATTTAATCTATAACAAAGAGAAGAAGAATTACCAGAGAGTAAAGGAAATTGATTTAAAAGAATGAAGAGAGAGAGATAAATGGATGAACGAATTATACGCGAGTGGCGTTTGTATTGAAAAATCTCTCCTCGTTCTCGTCTTATTTTATATATACATATATCTTATAGATTCGTACGCCGAGTACACGATACAAAGTGTGTTCATTCTACTTATATAGCTGTGTAATAAACGCTGGTTCCCTTGTTTCTTATTGTACCGCTATAGGAAAAAAGAAAGAAATCGAGCATCAATCGTACGGCCATAAAGAGGTTTAAGTACTCACGAACTTCCTGCTCTCGTGATTTGAATTTCGGTCCATGATTGAGTAAGACAATGGAAATTTCTAAAAAATAAAAAAAAATAATAAGATAAATATGATTAAGCGCAGTGTTGTCTAGAAATCGATGATAACTAATAAAGTCAATGCAGTAAATATAATATATATTGAATATATATTCAGATGTTTTTTTAATAAATTTTTTTTTTAAATTTTCTATTTTTTAACAATTTTATACTAATATAAGCATAAATGTGTTCCAATGTACTCAAATAAATCTATATTCCCTGAAATGCATATTTTTAAATTGGTTTTTACATTTAGGACGCGCAAAGTAATTTTTGTAATATCAAAGCGACAGCCGAGTCTGCTTCAAGGTATTGGTTATTTAAATTAAAATCAATGACACTGCCTTATATTCGAAGTTGCTATGGCAAAGAAAAATAAAATACATTGGTTATACATTGCTACTAACAGAAAATTTTAAACCACTACACACTCTTCCTGTTATTTATATAAAATGTTTTACGTTTTTCATTTTAAGAATGAATATTGCTATTTTCTAGAACGAAAATTTGATATCTCGATGAAAAGAAAATCCAAGCCGTGTTTGATGTTATGCGTCTACCCCTAATTTAACGACTTCATTGGCAAATAAATGGAGCTGCGACAATCCCAGGAAGCTGTCATTTCTTGTACCTCTTGTAATGTAGTCGTTCTATGCAGATATGTAAGTGCGGTATCCATTGTACATTATCATAACCACAAAGAGAGATAGCAAGAAAGAGAAAGAGAAAGAGTCTAAGAGTGTGTGCGAGAAAGAGGAAAAATGTAAGAGCGAGAGAAAAAAAGTATGAGATAAAACTGATCTTTGTACACAAAGCCTGTTCTTCCAAGAAAAAAAATCGCAGCATTTGCAAGAGAGAAACGTGAGAAAGAGAGACCGCGAATAAGTGAGTGAGCGAGAAAGAAAAATTCAAGCAAAAGGCTCCTCGTGTGAGGTGCAACTTACCGAATCTCATTATAAAAAAATATGAATCTGCGTAAACGAGTAGACGTTCTTCTCTGTTTGTTAGCGTAAATCAACAGGTGCGTAATTAGCAATTACGCGGAAAGCGCATTACAAGAATGTTTTCATTCTTTAATATATGACCGTTGACTGTCTTCTATTATGTTCTTTATTTAAGTATAAAAGTCTGACTGCGAGATGCGATACTTTCGCAAACAAAACTTATAAATCCGTCGCACAAAGTGAAAAAAAAAAAAGAAACGCTCAATGTTTACCCTGCTCAAAAAAAGGCGATTCGTTTAACTTGTACTCTTTCGACAATTCTGATGAAGCATAAGCGTGTAAACTCTTATCAATAAATAAATTTCGTATTATCGTGAAAATATTTACTCAGATAACCGTTACCATAGATAAAGATTTGATCTACTGGTTACGTTTGTTTAATTTGTCGATTGCAATGATTTCTTCTCGATAACTTGTAAGAAATATATTTGTCTAAATGTAATATAATGCGGTAGTAAATATTTTCCTTTTACTCTTCGATTGAATATCTTCTTTTTACGATCGGAGGTGCACAGCTGTTATAGCGTACGACCGAGGGAAAGTTGAAAGAGTGCGAACAATTAATTTCGCGAATAAGATTCCAAGACGTCGTAATTCAAGAAACGGCACGTCTAAGTACTTTGTAAACAACATTCCTTAATCGTTCGTAACATTGATTCGTAAAGAGCAATTGTTTATTTTATCATGATTTCAACCATTCCCACCAAAATAAACACTTCTTTTATAATGTTATATTCTACTAAAATTAATCGAATTTAAATCTATGTTTTGGATGTTTTTAAAACAAGTGATCTTTTATTTTATCATTGCTGTATTTTATTCAAAAGTATTTATAATAAATATTTCATTTTCTAATTACTCGGATACTTAATTATAAGTAATCTTCCCTTTCATCGTTTTGTTATGGAATTTATCAAAGATGAAGAGTATAGAAATAAATATGTTTTTATTTGAAAAGTATTTAGAAGTGTCGAATTCCTTGAAGGGCTCACAAATCTGTACCATTCCACTTTGGTGTCTGTCGGTGTGCTAAGAACGCAATTGTGTGATTGTGGACGTGAGTAAAAATATGAAAATAGTCTTGTTTCCTTTTTGCATTTGTTTTTAACTTAAAATCAACAGAGAGAGATAACAAAAAATAAAGAGAGCGAGAGAGAGAGAGAGAGAATATGTGTGCGTGCAAGCGGTGCATAGTATTATAACTGATAATGTGCGGTTTTAATAAAAAAATGAAACTGAAAATGCTTGATAAACCAATAAAGTTAATTGAAAAAAAAGATTATCCTGTAGATAATGCGATAATTTTATGCCTAATTAAAAACAAATAATTTTTCCTGATGTTTACCACCGTTCACCGCATCGATGTTGATATTATGCGATTAGTAATGACTAAAATGATTACTAACGGAATAAGCAAATGGAAAAAGTGATTCTAGTTTGACACTTAGATATGTCGCAATTACAGGAAAAATTCAATTACGTGAAAAAAATCATTTTTTGGTAAATATATGCACTAAAACAGTTTTTGTATATACGTGGATTATGATAAGACTATGAAAAGTAAGCTGACCTTAATGTAGTCTGCGATATCGACGTTACTTCAGTAATTGTTTTTTAATCTTTAAATAATTTTCTTTATAAGTTCATATTGTAAAAATAATTAGGTGTTATTGGATTCAGTTTTGTAAAGAAAATCAATTATCTAATGTAGAGCGAACTAAACTTTACATTTGTACATTAATTTCTTTTATTATACAAGCAAACCGTTGCAAGATAGTTTCGTTACGACACATTTTCAGAAGTTTTTATTCGAAATATGTAGAATTTTTATTTTTAATCAAATTTCATTTAAAAGCTTACAGTTTCAAAACGATTCTGAAATAGAATTTTTCACGGAAATACTGCTTATATTTTTATTGTATCTTCATGTTCTAGTAAGACTCCACTTTAAGCAAATACAAAAAAAAAAGGTACAATGCTTCGAATCGAACAAAAATACATAGGGAAATAATAACCTTAGATGGGAATAAACGAAAGGATATGATGCGAATGATCGAAAAAGTGTGTGCGCGCTCTCTTTACTCCCACGTACAGTCTTCCAGCGCAACAAAAAAAGCAAACGGAGATGATAAGGGATTCGCGTCGCATGCACTTTCTCTATATAGGTACGCAACAAGATAAGTCTTCTCTGTTCCTCAACGCCGACGAAGCCAAATGATTTTATTTTTCAATTTTCTTCTATAATTCATTACCGTATATATGTTGTACGACTACTGTGGAAGAAAAAAACGTTACTGCGGATAATTAAATAAATGAACATATAAAATAAAAAAAAAAAAAAAACTATCAGACACTTTATATATACATGTTCATTTACTTATTATTTAAAATATATATAAAGTATTGTGTATGAGTTATAAATATATACTATAAACAGCTTCATACCTTATATATTTATAGCTTGTA
Organism: Megastigmus dorsalis; assembly: GCA_900490025.1. Taxonomy (NCBI): domain Eukaryota; kingdom Metazoa; phylum Arthropoda; class Insecta; order Hymenoptera; family Megastigmidae; genus Megastigmus; species Megastigmus dorsalis. The sequence goes on along the minus strand of UELU01136455.1, from coordinate 131,787 downwards.
TATATTTATACATGAAAATATAAACACATACACATGTAACATTCAAAATATTGGTTTTTTTGATTTATTATGTCAACAAGGAACTAGAATCCCCAATTCGTTGATTCTTAACGATATATCCTCTTGTTTATCCACGCCCATGTCCATTCCTTTTGTCGTTTCATAAGTATAATATAACTTTGCGTTCACTTGCTTCTTGCTTTTCGTTTGTGTTTTGCCTGAATGACAATATTTAATATTACCAGACCTTCTCGCTCAGCTAACAAGCGAAAAGTTGGAGTTCAACAGCAGGAGAAAAATAATTACTCTGTTCATTGCGTACGTTTACACGTATATACATATTGTCACGGTTCATTTATTCACTTGTGATATTTTTTTTCTCCAAAACTTTATTCAGATCCTAAGCTACTGTATAGTCTCGCAGGCTTAATATCGAAAGAAAGCAATTCACCATGCACTCGAATCATTAATTATTATGGTTGCTTCTTATTATATGCACTGATGTTTTTTGTTTTCGTTCAGCATTGATTGCGTCACACACGGCGAATATACAGATTTTTCACAATGCTTTTATACACAATAAATGTACAGATCGTTAATTCAGAAATTTCATCAACGGTTATATATAATTACGTGTATATATAGAAAAATCATTTTACAGCCATTTTGCAGCTATTCTTCGCTTCCGAGGAAATAAAATCATTTTAATCGAGTCGCATTTTAGATTATTCCATCGTATACCAATATTATACGTCTATTATAATTAATAAAAAGCCTTATACTTATTACGTTTAGTTGCATTCTATAAGCAGTAGAAATTGCAGTTCAGAAACAGAAACTATTATTCTGCGATACTATGTTAATTTTTCGTTACCTAAAGGAACACCGGAATTGTTTAAATTTAAGATTTTTTCCAAGAAATTTAAATTATACTTACGTTTATTTAAAATATTTATATTTATATCTCAAAGTTTCAAGTTAATTGATTTCTTCCTATAGAAATGATGAAAAACTGAGTATTGATGAAATATCAGGTGGTTCCGGTATCCCCTTAAGTTTTTACACAAATTAAGCGGTGATACGATAAATACAATCGGTTTTTGAAATTATATTCTTTATTATACAAAATTATAAATTCCAAAAAAATTACACTTTTATAAAAGATTCGCAATGAAAGAGTACTTAAACGTTTCTCAAATAAAGTATATAGGTGCTTGATCAATACGTTTTTTTCCCCCTTCAAATATACATAAAATGTGATTCGATTAAAAGTTGAATTACCAATCTCTTTCGACATAATCTTGATGTTTATTGGGAATTGTCAATTCTCTGCAGACATCTCGCAATAATTCTAATGATCAGTCAAAGCCTTATTGTCTTTGAGTTTCAGAAACGGCTCGTTTCGCATATGCAATAGACATTAGAAATAAAGCCTTTCGTTTCGACATTGTTTTTCTCTCTTAAATAAAAAAATATCTAAATCCTAACTCCATTTCGTTTTGTTCTCACAGTTTCTTATTTTTTTTTCTTTTATTGCATTCAAAAATTATTATATCCTTAAAGTAAAAAAAACATAATAGGGAAGTTCCGAACGGTTCAGTCTATTGATACAATTCGCGGTGTAAAAATGTAAAACTATCACTTCTCTAACGGGAAATTAGAATAAATAATAAAAGAGGGAGTATCTTAACTCAGCCGCGTGATTTTGGAACAGAAGCGCGCGTCTAATTCCTTCGAACTTTGATTTTAGTCTGATACGCAAGTATATTTCGGATGTGGTTCTCGTTTGGTCCGATAAAAAATTCTTCGCTCGGGATATGTTCCACCAACAAAAATTGGCTTTTTTCTTCTACTACTTAGAACGTGTTCTTTCTACTCTGGTATATACTTTCTGTGTCACACGCTTGTGTTTGCAGTGAAATGCAGACGGGATTTATTCGATAATACACAATTGTTTGCTCCCACTATTGTCTCGTGCAATAAGTTCGATAAAAGAGGGGCCTTTACTATTCTGTCGAAAAAGATACCCTTTAAAACTGTTTTCTACATGTTTGGACTGGCAATCTATAAGCCTCGATTCCCTTCTTAACGGATATGCAATATTAATAACTAAGTAATACGCTAAAATGATATCTCCTCTCTTCCCACTATCTCTTATAAGTCAGTGCTAAATTGTAAAATGCGTACTATGCAATCTTTATCTATTGTTCATCAAAAGATTTTTCATTAATCGAATGAATTTAAGACAGATTCCCACGAGGATTTTCATATCGATCTACGTGGAAATCAATATGGATTCCATTTGGATATTTTCTTTGGGGAATATATGTCATAGCAAAACTTACAACAATTTTAATAGCACTTACTTATAAATGGGAATTTTTTTTTTAATTTTGCGATGAGTACTACAATTATTTTCTCTGAATCCTTAAAAATAAATTCTAGCGATTTTTCCAAAGTGAAAAAAAAAATTGAAAAATAACGATAATTATATTTCATCACTTTGACGTTACATCTCTTGCGTACAGTACAATTTTAAAGCTCTTGATGTAAAATCAAAGTATACAGTTACAGTTTTCGAATAATGCTCGATAAAAAGAACGAGAGTATTAGGTGTATAAAGTGAAAAATCAAATGCTCACTTAAACGGATAAAAAATGTAACACATTCGATGGGTGGAGCTGTTTGTTAAACATCTTGAAAAATTCTATAATGCAATACATAATATGTACAAACGCATTTTCGTTAAAACATTAGTCGTTCCTCGGTTTTGCATTTACTCGGTCAACCCCTCGCGAGGTGTCGACGACTAAAGATTTACGTGCACAGGTTTTTTGTATGCAAATACCATTGTTGTCGGCTCCCGGCGGCGCGTTAACCCACTACCTATTAGAACATAACAATTACGATATAATAAATTATGCGGCGTTTCCTCGCTTTCAAGCAAGCGTGTGTATATGTATTTATACGGTTAGGACCATATGCCTGTAATAGTTTTCAATTCTCTCGCTTTTTTTGTATCATAGTTTTTGCAAAAGAAAGTAATTCATTGTACAGTTCGAATAGAATGGCAGTAGTCAAAGATTTTCTACGATTCAATAATTTTATATATATACGTATATGTCTGGTACCGATAAGCGATTCAGCCCAAGCATCTATTCAAGTATAATATTGTATTTTCTTTATAGAATAATGACAAAAAGAAAGCGGAAATTTAAAAAGGCGCCAAATATAGTACATACAAAATTATTCTATAATAATGCGATTATTTTCTTTTCGAGCGTCGTGAGCCTTGAATCACTCGGTAATTTTATCTTTCGAATTATACAACTTTGTGTGGTAAATTTGATATGATTACAGTTTTGGATTTGCTTAAAATGTAAAAGAGAAAATTAGCGAGTGATCACCGAGCGTCGAAAAACTAAACTTTTTAACGCTAAATATTCTGAGAACTACATATCAGTTACAAAGTGTAAATCAAGTTCTACCTTTGCTTAGTATAAAAAAAAAATCACTAAACTCCTCACTTTAAAAAAGTTAAAGTCATAGAAAATTCTATCGTCTAGAAGAAATCGTAAAATACAGCGCGACTCGTTAACTCCTTTCGTATCATTATGCTACAAAATATAGTCCACCATCAAATTAATTGATCGAGTCAATATGTAACGCACAACCACGTGGAGAACAACAATATCATAAAACGATCAGTTGGAACGTCGAAAAATAGGAAAGTCCGTCGAAGCGACAAATTCCTTAACCGTAATCATGATTATTAGAATATTCAGGCGTCAACGATCTCACAAAAAATTAGTCACTGTTAAATACCAACAACTTCATTTTCAGCTAAAGAATTTGCCGCTTTCACAGCATCCATTCTTTTTACGCGTATAGATTTATCGATCGATTACAGTTGATCTTAGCACGACATTTTTATCCAATTCGCAGCTGTTGTATATTGGCTATCTTCACTTTTTCAAACAGATCGCTAATATTCAGAAACCTGTAGGAATGTACTTTCTCATGAAAAATTTCTTTCAAAGGATGAAAATATTTAGTACGACAATATTGTTTTAGTGTTGTAAAACACGAATTGATAATAATTTCATGCTAAGACCGAAGAGGTGACGTACGCAATCGTCCGAGATTACTCTTACGTGTACGCCACCTTATTATTTCACACTCGCAAAAGAGCTGCAATTGAACGTGATTTTTTAAAAATACTCTACTATACGTATTTATTATATTTCTTGCTTATAATCTTGTATTAAGGAGCGACGTGAGCCGCGTCCTCCTTCAATCGATGGCTGCCAGTTGATTTCGGACGTTCCAGTCTCGTCGCTCTCTTCTCATTTCTCTCTCATCCCCTTTCCTTCGCGACTGCCGCGATTTTTTTTTTGTTATATAAGAATATTTACGACGACGCATCGGCTCATCTTCTGTCCGAGGAGATTTTCTTTTCTTCGTCTTGCTCTTTTTTTTGTTATCTCTTAGGCCGCATTTTTTAAACCTTGGCGGGCTTTGGCTTGCCCACTACCAGGATAATCTTCTGCAGAAACTTCGTGAGACTTACTGCAAAGCAAAGGATTTCGTGTTATCGTGTGTATAGGCTCCGTTATTACGATTTATTGGAGATTTTTGTTGTTGAAAAAGCTACTCAGGCTATTTTAGAGGGAACGGGATATAAAAGTTTTAAACCCTTGAATTTTATTATAAGATGTTAGATACCTTACGACGCTATTCTTTCTAGAGTGTTAAGTTATATGCAAGAGTTCACAGAAACTTATTTCGTTTGAGAAAAGGCGTTCAAACTACAATACCGAAAGATGTAATATTAATGTGCACCTTAAATTCGATTTTTATACGATGCCATTAAAACATAAAAGAATTTAAAATTCCAATCTCTGCTGTAATAAAAAGTTAAAAATGAAGTAGTTAAAATTGCAAATGTTACAATTAATTTAAAATGCTTGAATTTATAGGGTATAAGTTCAAACGATTATTTGCGAAGGTTTTAATAATGCCTATGAAATCGAGGAACGCATTTTCTCTATATGTAATAGAAAAGTTTTCGAAAACACTAAAAGAACTTGTTAAATGAAAAATTCATTCTTAAAGATTAGCTAAAGAATCTATAAAAGGAGCGTGTAATGAGTCAGAAAGTAGTTCAAAATTTGTAAATCTAATTAAATCGTGCCACGTTCGCTGATAAACTAAATTTTCAATTAATCCAAGACGCATTGTTCCTCATTCTCGAAAAAATTCGTAGCATCATTAAAGAAAACCAAGTGTCTTCTGTTGTTAGTGTAGTGGTGCTGATGTTAAATGCATCATGCAAACTCATAGAGCAAATAATGACGGGGAAAAGATGTACGAGATAAGTAAATATTATTAATATTGTAATTTACATGTCATGAGTGCCATGAGTGAACGATGACGCGTCGGCATTACGACAATGAACATGCAAATGTGCGCTTAAAAGTATATTAATATGAATTGGCCAAACGGAAACTGTGATATATTATGCTTTAGACATGAAGAGATTGGACAATGAGGTGAAAATAAAGTATAATAGAAAAATTCATGCATGACAATGGATAGAGTAATAGTTGTATAGTGTGTTTTTGAACCTGTGACTTATTCGGTCCGACGACCACCATCATCTTCTGCAAAAATTGGGTGGCGGCGCCTGTAGGAATGCAAAAGTTAGAAAAAAAGAAACAAAAACGGTGACCTAACAAATAACATCTGTTCTCGTCCTTCTGTTTTTTTTTTTTTTTTTTCGTCAATCGTCGCATCGACCGTTGCAGTTTTGATCTGTGTCGCGTAAATCGGCACGAGCTCGGTCGTTGTCAACTTACCGACAGTTTTCTGGAAGAACTTGGGCTTGTTTTTCCAAGCGATGAAGGCAAAGTAGACAGGTACAGAGGAGAGTATCATCAGACATCCATAGCCTACGTAAATCATCGAGGTTCGTCAGTTATGCACACAATGATAATATATATATGAACATTGAAAGAGTCAAGCTGACCTGTTTCGATGGGGCTGGCGTACATGGGCACGATGGTGACGAAGAGCGTGCAGAGGATGTAGACGATGGGGAAGGCGAGATTGACCTTGATCGGCCTGGGAAGGTTAGGCTGGGCCCATCTCAGCCACGGCACGCACAGCACCGACACACCGATACTCAGCTGTTGTTGCAGTCGTTATAAGAATGATTTTGTAAGGCTCACTTCCAAGATGGATGCGTATATAAGTTACGTTAGGAAGGGGGAAAAGCAACTCGACTTACCCATGTGGCGAATCCTACGTAGTTTATAAGAGCTACAATGTCGGAGGAACACAAGTAGAGCATGGACAGAAGAGCCTGAAATGCATTCGATCATCGTTAGAAATCCGACTTGGCTTTGTTTATTTGGACAGTTTTTATTGCGATATTTTTATTTCGATGATACTTTTACGCTTTGGTTTATCTTTCTTTATAAAAATAAGTTTTTGCTTACAGATGCGAGGGGGTTAAATACTCTCTAATAAATTACGGGTTTTATTATTATTCGCGCATCTTACATTGTAATACTGTAATATAATATGACATTAGAAAAACCGGAACCAAAGTTTTAACGAAAAAATTAAAATGATAAAAAAAAGTTATTTCTTTAGCAACAAGTTAAAAGTAATGATTAATACTATCCATTTCGGTAATGCTATCTCATAAGCAATCAAGGAACTTCATTTTCATTTGTCAATATGCATCTGCACGTGTATATGGACCTAAATTTTGCCCGTTCATCTTAAAGAATCAATTCCTCATCTAAATGAATCATAAAGAAAAAAAAAATCGTTTTACATCTACAACCGCTACCTAATAACACAATCCTCAAAACCATTAAGACTGATAAATAGACCGAGCACCAAAAAAAAAGTATACAAGTTCTTTAATCGGTCATCGCTCCACAAATTCCCTTCCCAAAAAGAATTCACGCGTCGCTGTATGCTTAAAAAATCAATCAGATCATAGCTCGTCGGATGAACAAAAAAAAAAGAACAAGCAAAGTTCCTACACACACGTAGACGCGTGCGAGGTGCGTGTCTTCCGCGCGAGGTTACAATATAGAAAAGGAAGCCCGTTATTGGACATTACCATGCAAATCACAGCGGGAGTGGGTGTCATTCTCGAGGTCTGTATCATCGTCAAGATCTCCGGCATCTGTCCTTCGCAGGCACCGGCGTAGAAGAGCCTCGATGATGTAAGTAGGATGCCATTGACCGCGCCGAAAGTCGACAGGGCAACGAACACCGGTATCGTCCAGGCCATCGGACCGAACAGCCGATTGGCGAACGTCTGCAACGATGGAACAAAAAAAAAAACAGGAGAGAGTGAGGGAAAGTTTCGAAACGTAGGTATAGGGCCCCTCGTTTGGGCTGCTGCTGGTTTCGTTCTCCTCCGCTTGATTTGTGTGCGCGTAGGCCCGGATCAAGCCCGAAAAAAGACGGAGATGCCTTTTTACAGCTCGCGCTCAGTTTCGACAGGCCATACGGAGAACCTCTTAAATTTACGACTAGCCTCATAACGCTTACTATTAGACTCGAATAGGCGTTGTACTTTTTCAACTTTTTTTTTTTTCTTTTCTTCCACGCAGCTCAACGCGATTATTCAAAAATTAAAGAAGAAGAAAAAAAAAGCAGAAGGAAAAACGCATAAATCACCGGCAGCGTCGAGTAATTAGCGATTTATGAATTCAGCAACCTAAATATCTACGAGCTGGCGAAAAAAGAATGAGAGAGAGAGAGAAAAAAAGGAGCTCGAGAGAATTAAGTAATCGAATCGCTGCGCGACGCGAGAACAATCGACGCGGGAACTTGGGTGTAGGAAAGCTATAATTTGCCACCCAGCTATAACGGCGACAGTTGGACAATAATACAACGATAGCGGTGATTGAAAAGGTATTAAAAGTGCGTATGGTTGACTTACGACTGCGACGGCCTCGCTGCCCAAAACCTCCTGTGTGCTGAGCGTCGTGTAAAAAGCGACGTTCGTCAGGACGTAGACTACCGTCACCAGTGCGCACGATATGCCGATGGCTCGAGGTAGATTTCTGTAAAAGTCACAGTCGTTCGTTTGTTTATTCCAGAAACAACTTGTGAATTGCGCACCAAATTCTGTATGACTTTGTACGATTGTATATATTGAATTAATATTTAAATAGAATCTAATTATTAAAATACATTTCCAATAATTATAAAAAAAAAAAGCTTTCAATTTAATTCATCGGTATAAGTAACGGAAAAGAAATGGCAATTCTAAATGTCGGCAATCACCATGAACGTTCTCGTAAACATGTAACGATTGAAAGCAACGAGTTGTGTAGAGGGCAATTTCGACTACTCTTGTGCACAGTAATACAACTAAAACGGCTCCTTTCGTGATCCCAAAATGAGATTCCCCTCCTTAGTTTTTTTTTTTTCAACTGTAGTATAGGTATTACCTCACGGGATCCTTCAGCTCCTCGATTATGAAGTTGAGGTAGTTCCAGCCGTTATAGGCGAACAGACCCGAGTAGAAGCTCAGCGCTATCTTCGTGATGTCCATGTTCGTGTTCTCGAATGTGAAGTACTGCGTCTGGTCTTGAAATCAACAGCCACCGTTAGTGTATATTCCATTTTTCAAACAATCGTAAGTACAAACAACTCCATCAATATCGATTATCGTGCCATTATTACAACAAAATCATTTTATCATCTCCTCTTTCTATACTCATATATCTGTATATCTTAGAAAGCGTATTATAAGAAAGAATGGAATGTTTAAATCCCAAAGGCAGAGAGAATAGACAAAGCCATCCGAGCGAAAGTAAAAAAAAAAAGAGATTGATGCTAGACATTGTACGCGGAAGTGGAGAGTATATAAGCGGCCTAAGCCGAATGAATCAATTGAGGGCCGGCGACCGAGCAAAGTTCTTTACGCGGAGCTCGAGCCTCATTGTGTCGGTTCGCACGACCAACAGCACAGAGCGTCGGTAGTAGCAGCACACGTTCGACGTATAACGTGTTTAACCACCTTTCTGATTGGACAAATTGACGCGTCCGGCAGTGTTGGACGTCTCGAGAAAACGTATGTGTGCGTGTGCGATGCAGTCGAAAGACGCTCCGGCCGCCGCTCGCCAGGCTCATGTACACAGTTCTAATCTCCCCGCCCGGCTTTTGTATTTTCATTGGGATTTAATTGGCCCATCAAGCAGCATCTTTGATCTTTGGTGAGAAAGTCGAGCGGGGAGTTTATGGCCATAGATTCGAGAATTGATGATTGGCAAAGTTTGAGGGACACCAGGTTCAAAGGAGCTGCATTTCTGTAGTGTCGCGGAGCTTGAGCTTTCTTCCATGCCGGATTTATAACGAACTCGTAAACGTTCCTCGCGTTTTCTCATTGATGAAATACTCGAGGTGCGATCGTTCGAAAGGCAATTACGTTTTTAATTATAAGTTATTCTACTAGCTATAAAATTCAGAATTGATTAATTGCTAGTCTCCCCCAAGTGCATATACTATTTAAGACACATCGATCGTTCGATATAATTATACCCGAATGGCCAAAGACTGAATTTCAATTTCTGGCAAGCCAACGCGTTACATGATCGCCTTTATACGGAGTAAATCGAAGGCAGAAATCCAGAAACACTTACTGTTGGCCAGTTGGTAACCACCAGCGCCGATGATGACGAACAGGGCCAGAAGTTTGGCGTAGGTGAATACGTCCTGGACGCGCGTGGCCCACTTAACGTCCCAGCAGTTCACGAAGGCCAGGACACCTTGAAACCGAGAACGGAACAAAAAAAAACAATCATTACTAATACGTTATAATGCGTCTGTCGATCAACCAGCTACACGCCGCATTTATAAACATTCATATTTTGTGCTCTAGTTATTTGTTATTTGTCCCTCAATGACGTACAAAGTATACGTTGCATAAGCGCATTCCTTTTGTATGAGAAACAATGCGGCGCGCGTACATATATATATATATATATATCAAATTATTATTCAGGAACTCGCGGCTCGATGTGCATAAGCTACATAATTTCAATTAAAAGTAAATGTAGACGGGCAGTTACTTCATTATTAGCGGATGTATCAAAAGGCGCGCGTATATATATAACTGCAAATGATAATGACCTTATCGGGGAAAAAATTGATTGGGCTTAATAGCTTCCGCGATGTACTTGTAATTTTCGTGGACTTTCGCGATCAACGCCAACAAATTGTACATTTATTGCGCTTGGGTATACATACTTTGTTTTTACGACAAACCTTTTTTTTTCCACAGCGCTTATACGTTTAATAACACTCGGCTGTTTACGATGGCGGCGGTCGACGCTGTTGCTGCTGCTGTGCGTGCAAAAAAAAAACACAGCAGCGCACGAAATCAAATGCAAACTTTACATCATTCGAAAAAGTGCACAGTCGAAAATTGGGCTCTGTATGTGAAAGAGTTCGACGATATATATATATATAGGTAATGACGGAGGCAATTCGAAGCGACAATTCGGCCGTTATAAAAAGCAGACCGGAAAAGCACCGGGTAGAGATGTCGAGAGCCAATCCGACCAATTTCTATACCCAATGGCGTGTAATGTATACACCATGTACATCAAGGAGCAAAAAGAAAAAGAAGACCCGTCGGGATAATAGCGATGGAATTTAAGCAGTCGGTCAATTGCCTGCCGCGAATAGAAGATAGCGACTAGGAGCTGGGAGATTTTAGAGTGCACGGATTCGCGCGACGGCCTTGACTTTTAGACGAATTGAGCGTAATTAGATGAGCGGTCCCGCTCAACGACACTTACAATGGGACAAAGATTTCTTTCAACGCTAGGCACGAGGCGGTCCCTTGAAAATCTCGACAATCGGAGGAGCCGCGGCCGCCGCGGAATCGCTCTTGAAGGGCACATTCTAATGCCTGGAATTTCTTTGATTGCGACGCGACGCGTACTCGAGTTCGCTAAATTGCTTTTAACGATCGCTTTAATGTAAAACATTAAAAGAGCGTACGCGAATGAAAAATACGTACAGTCAACATATTTTTCTGATTATTTCTGTCGCGCATAGAATTGAATTCCTCGAGCTACATGCGTATATATGTATGCAAAGTGAGAAGGGCGAATTCAAATGCCTGGCATTTTTCGGTACGCCGTCGAGTTTTATCGCATCGAGTCTGTATAATTGTTGCGCGCGTGAACGGACATATAGTAAGTATGTGGAAAGATGCATAGCAACAGTTATCGATTCGCCACTATATATTAATGAAACGCCGCGCGCTTAATGGGAAATTTCAGATAAAAGGAGGGGGAGTTTCGTTCGCAATGTCGCGAGCTTGAATGTAGCGTGCGCTCGAATAATTTTAGCACCGAAGCTTGGAAATATACCAATCGTCTGTTTACAATAGCAATTAATACGTCTGTGAAATATTTTCTTTTTGAATCGCTCGGGATGCATTTTGATAATTTTGCAGATTATTCGGTGTATTTAATATGTGCTACGCGCAGTTTCCCAAGTATAAGCACTTTATTTATACTGAATGGTGCAAATTATTGTTCCACACGTGTAAACAAGGAAACACTTGGAAACCCACACAGCAAGTAAGTATATCGTTATTTTGTAATTTAAATAGTTAATTGCAACCTATACGATATAATAATGTGCCATTTTATTAACGATTAAGAGAGACTGCTCATTAAATGCGTTTATTTCAATTTAAGAAATTCTTTGAATTCCGAGTAAATAATTTTTACTCCGTCTAGAGATAGAGTTGAAGTAAAGTCCACAATACTCTAATGGATCGGGCTTCTTCATCTCTAATAGAAGGTCTTGTTTTCCATCGCTTAAACTTCTCTCTAAAGAAAAATCGAAGGTGAAAGACGCTCGAGAGAAAAGGAAATAAGAGTGATCGCAAAATCTCTATACTCTTTTTTCTCTCTCTCTCTCTCTTCGCGTTTTTCAATCGATTGCATAATTGGTAGTTTTCGATTTCTTTTTTTTATGCTAAGAAATGAGCCTTGGATGATAATCGTTCGTAAGAAACTTTGAAAGATTCTCATTTTTTTTCTCTCTCATTATCCTGGAATAATTGCGCCATTCGCACGAGACTTTCTAATTCAAACGTTAAATTGCACGTTATACCACTTGGATTGAATGCATAATCCCTTAATACAACCGGTGCAAGACAAACATAACCATTAAGCTCGGAAAAACGCTTTGCATGCTCAAACCAGTAATCCTGATGCATTAAATAGAAATTAAAATCAATGAGCCTTTTTGTCTTGAAAATAAAAATAGCAAAGTGTGTAAAAAAAATTGTTACTTTTTTCTCAATGAATTCTCGAAGAAAAACTTGAAGTGTACGAGAAAAGATCGTCTTGGATCGTCTTACGTAGTGTCTCTTGATTAAACTTTTGATGGAATGTTCGCTTCAACATTGTCGCGAGAAATGAGAATTCGTGCTATAGGTAGTCAAACGGTAAACGATGAAATAAAGTGGCGATTATTTACGATTGGTATTGACCCATTTGACAAAATCACCCCAAGACTTTTCTCGGGGGCTCTAGCATTCCTAATAAAACCGGAGAAGCTTAGGAATTTACGCATAGGGGAGACTATACCGACAGTTTACTACGGAACTTTTTCTCCCGTCCGCGACAGAAGGAAATACGTTATGTATCTCCACCCGAAATGCCTTCGGCCAGAACAATTTATCAAAAGGATCATATTTAATGGAAATATCAAAGTAATCGCTTAATCAACGCAAACAAGTCGCATTGAATCCGCGTTAAAGTTATCCGCTCACTTATGCACAGTAGGTGACGTAGGCCGGTGTTTACGGGACAATCGAATTCCGCGCGTATAATATATACGCACCGCATACCATCCGGTGAATAATAATAATCTCGCACCGACCAAAGGATGATTTCTTTCCCCATTTATTTCCCTTCCTTTTTGCGCCGTCCGCCGGCGACCTCCTGCGGCCTCTTTGTCTTCTATTTGCGCTCGCACTCTCTCGGCTTTCAGGGATTTTAATCGGCTTTTTAAATGAATCAATGACACTTCGTCTCGCTTGCCGAGTTGGAGGGGGCTCTGAGAAGAAGAATCGTGAAAAATACGTAGAGTTTCGTTCGACGCGTCTATCTTTTTAATATAATTTATATCGGGTAGCAATTTTTTTGCTCGCGAGAGTGCAAATGATAATATTGATTATACTCGCAGTCGAGTATTTTTTTACCCTCGTGCTCTTCGACAATTAAAGCGCATCGCTCTTGATTAATTAATCAAAGTGTGCCAAATGAATGAGATATGTGTGTTATTCTCATTGAAAACACGCGCGCGCGCGCGCGACTAACGATAAGTGCTTGCTCCTTAGCGTGCAAAATTCAGTAGTAACGGTCGAGATATCGGAGACGTATATACCTATACGCAAATGTTAACTCTCTACAACCGCGGCAATTCGAATGAACTTTCGGATGTGGCGCTATGCTTTACAAATCAAACGAAAACCAGTGGCCAATTCCTCGGGCCTAAAACTATTAATCCTTGGCGACGTACATATTTATTTTTTTAAATAGGTTATTTATTAGAATTTCCTTCATGAATATCAATAGATTGACAAGAATTTTTAAAAATTTACACATGACTTTTGATTTTGTAATATCCCGTGATCATAAAATTACTAAAAACCTCGTTTAAATCGATTGAAAAGTACTTTGATAACGTGAAAAAAGTCGTTCGGACTTGGTTCGTTCGGTTCGCAAAGGGTTCGGAGAAAATATAAAGAAGCACCAGTGGTGATTTCATCATATAATAGAATGTATAGGAAAAGACCTATGCCCATCCACGCAAACTACACTTGAGGATCAGTCAAAGGCAACAATCTGTCGAGGTTCTCTAATCGGCCGTAATTCAATAAAGAATCGTCCACTAGCTGTACAGTCTATGTATATATACGTATACACATGAATGTCCAAGTGTGTACAGCAGCAGCAGCTAAGGATGCGGAGGAATTACGACGAGTTATTACCGGGTAAGAAAGGAGGGAAAGTGCAATAGCGATCGGTTCGAAGAAAGAGGCTGAACGCACGCGGCCCAGTGGAGGAGGAGGAGAAAGAGACGAGCTGAATCTAAGTGTGTCTAACTCGTACACATCGGCGTCGCGTGCAGCACGGATCTTCGCCATTGTGTCTCCGTCTGGTGTATACCTCGCACGAAATTTCGCCGTCACATTGCGTCAGTCGAATACTATACGGCCTGAATACGCTTTTTTTTTACTCTCTCTCTCTCTCTCTCTCTCCTCTCGCTGTCCTTCTCTCGCTCGAGGCTTCTTTAGAATTTCGGTAGAAGGGATGGGTGTTGTGGCACACGTATACGAGCGCGCGGTATTGTTTCAACGGCCCGTGTATACGTATATACGGTAAGAAAAAAGCCGAGCAAGGCCGATCACTCGGTGTGTGTGTGTGTGTGTGTGTCTGCGTACGCAGGAAATATGCGCACGTGGTCGCTCACTCTGTCGTTTTTTCTTTCTCCTTTTCTGATGGGTATAATCAATTTTTTTTTAGCGCACCGCTCCGCGGAACGAGAGACGCGGTTTTTATGGGAGGGAGGCTGAGACCGTAGGCAAAGGTTCTCTCGCTGCGGCACTAGTCGCGAAGGCTTTGCTTACTCTGATTTGAGCCAAGAGATATTTCATTCCTTGATTCACGTTTAAATCCTGGATACTTTGTATTACCTTTTTACTTTGAAACAAATCTTGTATATCGTAATACGTTTGCGTGGTCTCTCGGTTTCAAGTGGAAATGTAAAAGTTTCACCGAATTAAAGTGGAGTACTGTGTCGGTGTGACCTCGAGGCGAAAAAAATGAACTCTTTGTCTCTTACATATATTTCACTTGAATCGAGCGTAAATTGCGGATTCAGTTTTAACTGGAGGAAAGCGATTTTCTATTCTTTGCGATTTCAGCGACAGACTCGTTATTATTATCCCACGAGGCTCGGCCCACAATTTATAAAAAATCTGTATAATTTACGCGAATATTCGTATCGAAATAATTTCGTTTACAAATAGCAATTAATCTGAGGTGAAACTTGAGCATCTTTAATGCGCTATAAAAGTAATTATTGAAGACATTTTTTATTGAGATAATAATTTTTTTTTCTAGTCCTCGGAAGATCTTTGACCTTTAAACTCGCAATAAGAGGCACGTGTTACGCGAGATGCAAGGCGCTGACAGTTAATTTCTAGTACAAAGACGATTGATTTACAGACTTGAAACGTACGTAAATACGTTGAGTTTATTGATATTTTATTTTCAGCTTCTCCGATAATCTGGCGAAACCTATTTATAGAATATTCGATACGGCATAAATCACTACAAAAAATCACAGGAGATATTATAGTAACAACAGTTGAATAATATACTGATTTCGAAAAAGCTTATCTTGTATCTTAATGAAATCATTATCGAGATTGATAATTAATTGCATGAGTCAAACGCACGCACATCTAAGTTTACTTTATAGCATAATTAGCAAAACTTTGAGTTCGCGATTTAAATTTTTACGTTTATATTTAAAAAGTGTCGGTATTTCATCCTCAAAAGATAATGCAAAAAAGTTCAATCGTGAACTTTAGATAATACCATTTACTGGAAATAACGGATAAACTGCATGTTATAATTCTGTACCACGTGAAAATTATCCTTAAACAATACAGAATTTTGGCCTATCAGGAATACCTTTCACAATGACAAAATCAGCATCACAAAGGCCCGCAGCGAAGTTTTAAAAGTTCAAGAGTCGGTGACCTACTTAATGTTTGAGACCAGCACAACGCGGAGAATGAAGGGCAAGACTGCGGATTTCCTAAGCGGGGCGAGAGTGGATCTTCCGCGAACCGAGAGAAAATCTCAAGTACATCGCTGCGCGCGAAAGATTAAAAATGTCCTTCTAAGGTCGACCATCCGACGATCGCGAGTAATAAGAATCTCTTTTCTTGTTTGTCACCGAGCATCACTTTTAGAACTCTTCGTAGAAATTTCAATAATTTAATGACATTTGCGAATCGTTGTTTTTCGTAATGCCTGTGTTTGAAGGATAAACGTTGAGGTTGGCTAGTTTATCGACCAAAGTGCACGGAGGGAAAATAAGGTTTAACTTGAACACCGAACTGTTGACCGATCGATGGCTAATTGGTCAGTTGATTTGCGAGGGAGTAGCGCGAAAATGGGGTTATTCGTTCCGACTCGGGAAAAATTGGCAAGCGCGTATTTGGAATATCGAAATGTTTATTCGTAGCGCGCGAGGGAAGCGGAATTAAGGTCATTGCAATAGTACGGAAATTAATGAAATCGCATTGAAAGAACGAAGTAAAAGTATAACATCGAGACAATGTTTTCGTTATTCGGAAAATGTTGTGGATAATGTTGCATATACTACAAAGTTATCGACACTTGCAACACGACATTAAAATCAAATTCACGATCTCTATTATATCTTCATTTCCTTTTATTGCCGTCCTCATCGACGAGCCGTGCAATTATCAGAGCGCCAGTAATTCGCAATGGACTGGGGTTTATAAAGAAAAATGCACTTTTCTCGGAATTGGAAAAGCCGCGCGCGCTCATCGTACTCTCGGCGCAATTTTGTCCAGCAAGATGAAAAAGGAACAGCCGTTAACCTATATCCGCAAATCACGCTGAATGCGCGGCCCGCGCTACGGATACCAAAATTGAAAGCAATTGCAAACTAGACCAGATCCTTAACTAAATAAAATGAATGCGAAATATATTAGCCGTTTCGAATTGTTTGTACACACAAAGTCAACCTCTTCCAGAGATATCCTAATTGTTTCTCGGCTAATTTCAAGCAACGAGCGAGCTTAATAATGAATGTTCATCGCTCGAAGGCGGTATAAATTGAGGGAAAGCGTCGACTCACATATGCAACAGACAGCTAGGAGTCTGGCGGCATCGTCCGGCGGCGTGCACTCGGGGAAGGCGGGCTTGAGGACGTACTTGCTGAAGGTGAGAGCGACGATCGCTTGGCTGCAGGGCCTCACTATCATGCACTCGATCCACAGCCTCATGAAGGCCATGAACGGACCGAACGTCTCCATTATGTAGGCGTAATCCGCTCCGGATTTCCGGATCATGCAGCCGAGCTCCGCGTAGCAGTAGGCGCCGATCTGTCGATAACGTTCCAACGCACCAAAGGTTAAAGCGGCGAAGCAAAATATTGGCATTTGTGAAAAAGCTCACGAGCCATAGCTGCGTGTTTACGTAGATTGTAATTTATTCTGGCTTGGTCAACGGGTTTTCTAATAGTTGTATTTCTTTGGGAATAAGATTATAAACTAGTCAAATTTGTAAACTTATTTGCGGCGATAAAGTGTAATCAAGTTAATTAGAATGATATCGATGTTCAAAATAAATCACTCAATAATGTGTATGTTTATATCGCAATTTGACTAATAATTATTATTTCACTTACAAATGAACTGTACATACATTAGAACTACATCAAATTGATGAATATTTATAAAACGTATAGCAAATTGATGGCATTTTGAAGCGATCAAGTATTTGAAGCTTGAATCAATTTGTATATTCACAACATCGAGCCCATCCATTTGGTTAATTGAACTTTCTTTGTTTCTGATCGCCTCGCTTAAATACTCGAGACTAGAAAGTGATTTGCTTAATTTCAACCTCGAACAGTTAACAAATTGGTTTAAACCACTTGGGGCATTTTAATAGTCACGATGAGAAAAACATATTTCCGTGTGAAATTAACGTCATAACGACAAGAGATCTAATGTTTAGAAAATAGTGAGCTGCAGTTGTGTATAAAAATAGAATCGTCGAGACAAATAACAAAATTCATTTGCTAATGTAGACAAATATCATTAATCAAAAATGTCTTATAGGTTCTCTGTGTTTCCTTATTCATATAATGCATCATTAGCAGGATATCATAAAGAGGCACATTAAAGAGTATTTTATAGCAATAAAATACTTAATTATACATAAATATCTTTTCCTTCACCAAACACAAGCAAGTCTTAAATTACAGACTCGTCCGCCATGAATCTTGGGCTACAAGCGCACTAAACGCGAATGAAAGATGGTACATGTATGCTCACCATGGAGAAGATGCCAGACGCCGTCCAGACCAGCAGACTGGCGTTGACGCTACCCGTATACATGAGGACGCCGGTGGGACTGACGAAGATGCCGGAACCTATGATCGAGCCGACAATGACCGTCACCCCGTTCATCAGGGACATTTTGGCCTCGAGCTTGATCTCGTCGCCGCCCGCGCCGACCGTGTCGTAAGGGCCGTTCGTCTCCCCATCCTTTATGCTTCCCTTTATGCTTCCCTTTGTACTTCCTTTTATGCTCCCCGACTTCGACATCCTGGAAATTGAAAATGATTATGACAATTTAGTCGACGTGTCGATCCATCGCTCTTCGTTCTGGCTTGTTGCGCCAACCCTATCTTTTGTCATTTCAATTGCGTTTTCGGAGCTTTGACGCTCGGCGAAGTCGGTATAATTTCAATCGAGCCGTTCTAAAGTTTAGATTGCTCTTTGAAGTGTTGTTATGGAAAATATGGATACTTGATTTTTTTAAGGGCTCATTATTTTTATCAACTTTTGCATAAAGCGAATCTTATAGACGAACTGAAAGGGCTAACGTTTATGGCTACCGCTGTAAGCGTAAAATTTTCATGGTACCCGAGTGAAAAGAATCGAGATATGGGTCATCCGATATTTCTTATACTTACTTAGTAAATAATGCAGTATTTTATGAATTTTTACAAAGTTTTTAGCAAAAAAAAATTGTACTATTATTATGGATAAAAAAATGATATATTTATTTCTATCTAGCTGATTTTTGTTTTTACTAGCCAGAATTATTATTCGTTCTAGAACATAATATGCAGCGCTTGTCTTCTGTAAACAACAAACCCATTCCCTTTCTAATTTATTTATGTCATTCGCAATTTCACAATTTTTCATACTGGCATAATAAGCAACATTTTAATTGAAAGTATATATATATATATATATAAAGTCACCTAAATGCTCTGCTCTGCTCTTATTAAAATGTTCATTTTTACAATATTAATTAAAGTTCCTTCCTTAATTAACTCCAACCTTTGAATACACCTCTCGATATTGCTGAAGCTATTGTTAAAGCTTCAAATTTCCAAAGCCGATTACATTTTTCTTTTGCACAAAAATACGTCTGCTAAAAGGGTCAAGGAGAATTAGGACTTTCCCTTATTTACTCATACGGAAGTAAACTGCTGCGTTCTACCTCTTAACGCGCAAAACACTATCAATTCCCGGTTGAACAGAACGTTTTATATACGCCCCCGTGATGCGCATCCATCCCCCTTGATTTTGTTGAATAATGTATAAAGACACTTAAGTCGACGAGTGCTCAGGAGCTCCGCTGGTGTTAATAAAGAATTATGCTTTTCTTGCCAACGCAACCGTATAAATGTATCGGTACCACGTGGGACGTGAGAAATCGTTAATGTAAATAAAAAAGAAGATAGAAAGGACAGTCGAAATTAAGTCTAACGGTATCGCGCTGAATTGTATAATTCGAGTGTCTTGTAATACGATTTTCTAATCTCACTTCACGTAGAAAAACTAGTTCTTTTTTTTCCCGATAATAGTTATACTTTTAGTTGGAGTTCTACTTCTTACAAAAGAACCAGCTTCTTTTTTATTCCCTTGAGACATGTACTACCTTCGAAGCCTAAGTCGAGACTTCTTGAATATAAAAACTCCAAATCTAAAAGGGAATACGTGATATACGTGATAAAAATATTTGTAATAATTTTGTAGTTATACATAATACTCTTTAGTTTATTCATTAAAAAAGTCACTTTCCAAATTTTCTTACGTACGAAACTCTAAATAAAACGATGTTGGCAAAGATAACTGTCGCGTTATGCTTTATACTATAACGTACGTCACTTTGAGTAGGCGTCATTATTTCCGAATTAAATGGCCGTGTAATCTGCCGAAAGGCGTTTCTTCCGCTTGCGTTCAACCTCGCTTAACCGTATCTTAACACTTACTTCTGCTTATTAATGCAATCTTGATGATATTGGTGACTTGTAAATTATTTTCCACATTGGTTATGTATAAATTTTTCGGTGAATTAATTATATTTTTCTTGCTGTGTTAGTATGAAATAATAGTTAATGCAAAATGTGTGTACGAAACAAAGTTATTTAAAAGGAGGCAAAAAATAACTTATACACCAGAGGATTAAGGAAAAAGAAATTGATCCATCGACTAGTTAATGGACTAAACTTGTTCGTACGCAAATCGATCTATCGAGGAATGTGAAGTGCGAAGAAAATACAACTCGATCTCAATATTCAAACCTGCTCAACTAACCATAACGAACGTAAGCAATACGTTGCAACCGAAAATATTCAAATTCTAAACAGCGATCGGTCCGGCATCGATAAACAAAAACGCATTCCAAAGTGCAGGGACACGAAGCTGCATCCTCGATTAAAGTTTTGCGTCGAAATGACAAAGTCATCGGAAATCTCCGCGTGTTGCACGCGCCATCGCGTCTCGATCGAGCTCGCGGTTATACAGCCGATTTCGACATTCCCGCTGCGCTGCACGGCTTTTTTTTTCTATCTTTTTCTCGTCGTTGTAATCGACGCGACGAAACCGATAGTTCGATTTGCCTCCGTTGGCCGAGAGAGGCGAGGCTCACACACACCTTCGAGACGACCAATCGGTGGCCGCGTCCAGCTAAAACTCGTTCCCCTGCTAATCGCCAACTCGCATCTATTTATAATTCGCGGAATAGTCATGCAAATCATCGGCTCGCTTCTTTCTTTTTTTTTCTTCTTTTCTTCACTGTCGCCGCTGGAGACTGTGTGTTTAACTCTTTCTTTTTCTTATTCCGGTATTATTGGAGAACTTTTGAAAGTCCTTTTCTCGTTTTTGACCTTTACACTTTCGTTTATATTCGTTTTGGGATGCTGCGGCATTGTAAAGCTGCATTTTTCGATCCTTTTTGTCGGCTTTTTTTTTGCTGAAAAGAAGTATTTCTGATAACCGGTACCATTAATTTTGTGTTGTAAGTATATAATTTTAAAAATATATGTATATTCTTATAGTTTTATTCGGACAAATGGATTTTTGATGGACAAAAGAAGAAAGTATTGGTACCTAGTAGTTTTCAAAAATTGAATTTTACTTTATGATTTTACTTGGGAATACTGGATAATTATAACTATTTTATCGACACCAGTACGCGAGATATACAAAAATATTCAAATTACACGTGTTAAGGAATTGAATGAAACTAATGTTTAATTTTTCATCCGGATACGACTGGACCCAGCTTACCTTGAAATGTTTATACAATCATTTATAAAAATCCTCGCAGGCACGTGTCAAACATTCCAAATTTTTATCAACCAAAGCAAAACTCGTACCGAGTATATATATATATATATTCGTTTCAGCGGAAATTTCGAGCGCATCGACGAATCGAACTATAAGCACGGGAACGCGAGGGAATTCAGTATACGGCATACATTATGCGTACATAAAAGCGTAGAGAATACACGACGATAAGAAAGCATAGAGAGAGAGAGATATAAAGAATGCGCTTTTATCTCGGGTCGTAAGAGCGTTTCTTTCCGAGCTGATACATCTCCTCTCGCGAGTGTCTGCGCCATAATGCGCCGCGACGATTTATGGACCTCGGAAGCCGACTGCTACCGCATGCGCGAGGCTTACAATCTTACAGGATCGATGATAAAACACCGCTTCGTGATAAAATTATCGAGTCTGTCTCTGCGTCGACGTTTTCTTCTTCTTCTTCTTCTTCTTTCTCTCTTCAGCTTTTGATTGATATTTAAAGTGAGCGGTTCTAAAACGATAGCAGTGTATTATCTAGCGCTCTTTTGACGTGCAATTAATTTCTAAAAATATGAGATGCAGTCGACGCACGCCGACTTGTTTTATTTCGATTGTGCTGCGCAAATGGATTGTTAAAAAGAAAGAAGCAATCGTTTAAAAGCTCTTCTTTCTTTCCTTCACGTACATACCGAATACACGAGTTTAGTTACTTGAGCTTCCCGAGAACCAAAGGTGCAGGCATCTATCTGGAAGAATTACGGTGGCTTTTTATCCCCTACTTTGTCGTACGTAACTCGCGCAACCGGACGAAGAAGCATTCCACGTGTTCTCCGTAAAGAATTACAAATCGGGTCTTGTAAAAAGTATTATAATTATCTGTAGAAGGAACGTCAACGAAGAGTTTATACTTTTATCAAAAAGCTTTTTATATCTTTGAACAATTTGTTAGCTCTCTCGTCTCAAACAAAAAAGCATAAGATTGATGAGACGTAATATATATGATTTATCAATAACAATGACGCAGTTTTTCTCGTGTTTCAGTTATAATTAAAAAAAAAATGCGTAACAAAAGTTCCTTTGAAAGTCTCAATCTAGAATTCGCTCAGTGGGCCATTAATTATATTCTATAATAATATGTTAAGCATTATCGTTTACTTCGACTAGTCCGCGTCTACAACAAGCCTGTGTACCACGAACGCTCTGCACAAGTATTTTCAATGTCTGTAAATGTGTAAAGGACAGCGATCCCAAGACCATTGGACATCTACACGTGAACCAATACATCGAGCTCGTAAAAAAAGTACCGTTAATCCGCACAACGAACGAAAGTCGGTGGCCTATACAGTGATCTAGCAAAAACCTCAGCGCTCGCCTTTGACTTCCCTTTCTCGCTCTCTTTATCTCTATCCTTTTTTTGTTGCCCTCTAGGGGGAATAGAACAAAAAGTGTCGATTCTTTATAGATCTAAACGATCGAAATCTCTCTTTCTTCGAGGATGTGTAAACGAACAAAAAAAGGAAGATGTGGGATATGTCGGTTTGGAAACAGAAGCTGATTTCTCGAATGGAATTGATTTATTTCTCTCTCGCTGGTTGCCGCCAGTGATTCCCAGTGCATTATACTCACGGCTGATTTTACAATTATCGGCGAGCCGCGATAAGAGAAATGAGATGCGCGCACATCAATAATCGCGTAAACGAGCGTATCGCTTATGTTTCAATGATTTTCTCATTCAACGATTTTCTCAGCCAGCTTAGCACTCGATGTACAACATTGATGTGCTTTGAAATTATTTGAGATGAAAGAAGTTTTATTGTTTGTTTAATCATTGATTATTTCACTATATTGTACGCTGCATACCATTTGCAATATATTTGATATTTAAACACAGTCATTCAAATAATTGTAATTTATAGTTAGCTTATTATCAGTAGTAAATCAATTTTTTCGAAATCCATTTGAAAGCAAGATGACAAAACTTTCGTGCATTCTATATTTTGAGCCTCATCGCGACAATCAGCCGAACAAAAGTGCAAAATTTCTTCTCTCGCTAGAATCATCGTACGTTATATCCGCAAACTCCACGTGACTTCTTCCAAAAATGTTCATCCGATCATCCATCCCTCGTCCGAAGTCCCGAAAACCCCATTAATTCCCGTATACCGCTGCAAAACTCCTCGTAAACCACTCAAGTCCGCATTATGCTCCCTACCGAAAAAAAAAAGCGAAAAGAAAAGAAACCACGCAGAGGTAAGACGGTCGTCGAGTGCACGCGTTCCTCGAAATCGCCTCGGAATGAAAGGGCAACGAAACAAGTGGTAGGGAGGGGATCTTGGCGAGAGCATAAAAACGCGCTCACGGATTTCGCGGTATATAGTACACGGTATAGTAGCAACAGTAGCTGGTCTCTCTATACCTCGTCCGTCGCGGACTGTACCGGCTCGGATGCATTCGTACAGCTTCGCGCGCTCGCTGCCGCTGTTGCACGCACTTTACAGTTCCTCTCTGCGGCCGTATTGCGCCAGAGAGCCAACCCCGCACATATGTAAGTGCCAGAGGTAGAGAGAGAGAGAGAGAGAGACTCTGTTGGAACGAGATTTTTCAAGTTAGCCTATATATGCGGACGAGAGCTGCAGGGCAACGGCAACCCTTGCTCTCTCTCTCTCTCTCTCTCTCTCTCTCTCTCACTGCGGCGTGCACGCATGACTGTTTATCCCGGCATTTTCTAAGCCCTATTTACTGGGAGCTGCTTTTTTTGCGATGACTGGTGGGGAAGTGTGTTGGCTGACTATTAGTTTCCATGCTCGAGTAATTTATCTCGTCTACACTTACAGCATTTTATGTATTAATTATATCTAATGAACTCGCGAGCGTTTTTTGTTTTTAAAAGAGTATTAAAGAGTGCAGTGGATTTAATTCTGAACTAATTCTTATTTAGCAGATATCGCACTGAAACATTGTATATAAGAAACCTGTGCTGCGCTCCGCTAAATCTCGCGACGACTCAATTATATACATCGTCCGGTTCTTGAGTTTGACGGCTCGTTAACCGCTATATGATAAGTGAATTTTTAAAATGAAATGCATTATTCCCACAGGATAACTGAAATGCGCGGCTATATTAATTATCGCAAGAGTAAAAGTACAGCCTGACCGTTTTTTTTATGAAAAGAAACTAAGATACATCGTTAGAACAAATCAACAATCTATTATTCATAACTTTTTCAAAAGATCCATTCGTCGCTCGGATTTTTAGTCACTTAAACACGAGTAGTATAGGATCGACCCTCCCCCCCCTCCAAAAGCAACTCCCCGCAGACGGTAACTCGGTCGTCGTTTTTTCGCAACGCCGCACGCACCGCAAAAGGGCTTCGCGTTTCCGAATATATCCGCAACTGCACGAGGGTCCGTTGCCTCGCGTTGCGTCACTTATCCTTTGCTTTGTCTTCGCGGGGCGCATAGAGCGAAGGCGAATCGATATTCTTTTCGCACCCTCTCGAGCTAAAGAACGCTGTGTGTATACCTGGCGTATACGTTAAAGTGTGTTCAACGAGTCATAAGTCAAGCGAGTGTGCGAATGCTCGATCAAATTGTTTGCAGGCCAGTGTACGCGCGGCTCTCCTGGCCTCTGTTTCATTCTCTCCTCGCCCTCCGAGGATATATATATAACTGATTGATGTCGAGGAGATATTTGTACGAGGGTGCGACTTTTTTTTCTTATGGAGGGGTGCGATGAACGAGCGGATGGGTTGGACTTGGGGACCTGAGTTGGGGTTATTGCCGGAGAGTTGGGCTAGGACTTTTTGACATTATTTCGCGAAAAAGTGGTTTCATATATCAAGAAAGTTGCAAAGAGTATTTTTTCAAAATTAACTTTAACTGAGCAGACAAGCGCGTTTTTTTTTTATGTATACCTATAGCTTGTCTTGGAATGATCTCAGTTCTTTATTCGGAATGGTACATCATACTTTCCAGAAATTTTCATAGTAGATTTTTACGAGTGTGCTATACTAATCTCGAATGAATGAAATTTTGCTGAAAGACTTTGGAAAGATTTCATCACTCTTAAATTAATTTTTCCGATCTCCTAAGGCTTAAAAAGGATTATAAAAGATTTGCACGGCGGCGGTGCATTCATAAAATTAATTAACTACCGAAGAATGTTTCGTTTTATATTAAAAGAACAGAGAAAACAAACACGTTCTTTCCTGTAAAACACATTAAAAAAGCGGCATTAATAAATTATTTCTTGATTTAATAATCGTAAAATGTTGCGGGTTGCCGCATGCTAAAATCTATCATTTTACGGACGAGTTTATTACTAAATTTTTATCGACTTCGTCTCGTATTTCTCTTAAAATAATGATTTCAAGGTATAATATGTAATGTAAATCTCGCATCTGACATCATCATCACCTTATCGCTTCTAAATCAAATTTTTAACAAAGAAATGATGCTCGCTATAAAACTCACTGGCTTACACGGACTCCAATAACTTACAATATATAGAAAAATAAAAGTTTCATTACGTAAATGCGTGGAAATAAGAAAAAAAAAAAGAAGACTCGGTATCGTTCTGGAATAAGCGGTTGGCACGTAAGATGCGCATAGAGAAAGAGCGGTGCACTCTGTTTGCGTCGTTCGACTTGGCAAGTAGAAGAAGTCAACGCGGAGATGTGGACTTGTCAAGCGGACGGCTGGAATATGTCATTTTTTGTTGAATTTCAGGACGTGCGAGTGGAAATTGACCAGATATACATAGCTTTGTTGTGTTTGTAAATATTTGTTGATTGAAGCAGCAAACAACTTGAAGATCAGCCGACGAAGATATACGAAGGAAATTGTCTGTCAACTTATAAGTGAATTTCCCAGTGTAATTAAGACTTACTCTTTTATAATAAGTAAATTTTTATTGTATGTTTTATTCTAATAGTTGTTTGTTATCGTTGAGCCATTGTAAAATACAGATACGCGAAATTATACTGTTAGAAAGATTGTAAGATTAGATTATGAATGTTACGGCGGTTTATTTACGAATATTACCATAGTTTAAGATTCATGAATTATTTCTATAGACATTGTGTAAAGCTCCGAGTGTTTTTGTTTGTACGCAATAACAGTCGTTTCCTCATCTCACATTATCAGTAGAAGTTGGACGCAATTTCTTTCTTTTCTAGAAATCACAACAGTTATTGTGATTAATAAGTACAAGACTTATAATACGTATCAACGGGGAAGCAAGAGATTTATTCCAAAATAGAATTATTGGTAAATAATGCAACAACTTTGAGTTATAGTTACTTCTTTTAACGCAATTTCAATGTTGGACGCGGTTTATTAACTATTGTAACGGAAAAAGTTCGCGGCGATCCGATGCAAGCTGTTGCACAAACTTATATTAGATTATATAAAAATAAGAAAGAAAAACAAAACACACTAAAGGACTTGTGGAGAAAATCATCTACCTAATTTATATAATTTCATTCAGATTGTCACGATAAAGCTCCAAAGTTCACAATATCTGACAAAAATTTTGGTCTCTAATACAATAATTAATTACACGATACAAAATATAAATAGACACTTGAAAGTAGAAAAGAGAACCTTTCAATAAAAATACTTTCATTAAAACGTCATTGATTAAAAATAAATCGGAGATTAACCTTGAATATCAATTTTAAAATAGAAAAGGAATAATTTTCGGGTCTATTTTCAGTAGTGCGAAAAATTTTAGTGCCTTACTATTTTCGCTAACCTACTTTACGATGAATTCGAATATTTAATCATAGTCTTATCATTTAATTACACGATAATTATCTCTTTTAATTAATACATCTTTAGAGGAAGTCTAAGTTGAATGAAACTATAATTTTAGTATCTAAGTTTTTCTACTATTTGTATTTTTTCAAATCAATCCATTCATTTCTAATAACACAGACATTTTATGTGAAGATTTAACAATTTAAAATTATTAGATAGAAAATAGCTTCGATATATTTTACATTTCTGGACAGATTTATGTACCTACACGCATATTACTCTATACTGTTATTTTTACATGAATTTTATAATCAAAAAATAGATACCTACTTTCTAAATATATACGTTTCGAATTTGCAAACAACTTTTTAATGTGCGATTTTTGTAAACCAAGCAAATCTCAAGAAGAAAAAAGAAGAAACCAACGATCGGCAAGTACATAGGAAAATAAAAACTTGAACTTAGCCCCAAGGTGCTCGGCGATAAATAATGCGACAATAAGGCCAGCCATGCATTATTAAACCTAACATGTACAGCTACGGAACTATAAGCAATTCACACTCCTTTCAGGCAACAATTACACTTATATCCATCGCTTCCGCTGACAAAATTAAATCATTCGTGCTCCGAATATAATCTCTAAAGCTCGGGATGAAATGATTCCGAGATAACTCGGATGAAAGGAAACACCCTCTTGGTCGACAATTACGTTCTCGAATTACGTTCAAAGTATGAAAACTCGAAAAATCACCACCAATTTACCTCTTTTCAAAACTGTTCACCATGATTATCGAGGAGCGAGCAAACCATCACGACTCGAAATCCCGAATGAAAAAAGGTATGGAAAAGGCTGGCAGATCAGTAACGAGGAAGAAGTCGAGAAGGTGGCAAGAAAGCTGCAGACTCCTCGATGCACATCTCGTTAGTCGGCTAGACTTAAAGCAGCTTAGTTAAAAAACCCTCGAGATCGTACACGAGATCGCTTGGCTACAAGAGACCCAGAACGAGTGAGAGAGTGAGAGAGAGGGAGGGAGGGAGAGAGAGAAGCATTGTATCCGCGTGTGGCGACAACGTGCTTCACAGGGAAAAGGGCCTATTTCCTCGGCTGGTGCGAGAGTCTCACGTCTCACGGGCCTTTATATACGCGGCATCGTCGCTTCCACGCCGAGCGACGTTGCTCTTCTCTCCACTCTCGGAAAATCAATATATAGACCACGTGGCCATACCCCCTTGTACTTCGTTCTCTCTCTCTCTCTCTCTTTCTCTCGTTCTCGCTCTTACTCTCTCGCCCTCTCGCTGCCTTTGCCTTTCCGCGCGGGGCTTTTGCGGGGTAAATTAAGAGAGCAAAGTGTGCGTGCACGTGTGTGTGTGTGTGTGTGTGTACGTGGATCGGGAGTTGGTTTAAACGAGACTCGAGGATGACTCGTATCGCGGCGATGCAGGGGATAGCGGATTGCGACTGATCGATTACGGATATTGGCGGTTATTGCGGCCCTCGTTCTGCTCGGATATGACGCGTGATTTTTTTCGCTCACCGGGTGTATATGGGAGTTTCGCGAGCCGAAGGCCGGTTTAGGTTTAGCTGGGGGGATCAGCCTGGACGAAATCCTGCAAGAATCCCTGCTGAGAAATATATATACTCCTGCAGGATGGCCAGACGCGCGCGTTCGTCCGCTGTACTTTTTTTTTTGTCCACCTCGTAATCGTGAATTAAGATCAACCATTATTTTCTAGCAAATCCAATGATTGGCACTGCGGCAGGTCAAACAACGAGCAACATCGAAGCAACGCGAGCAACTTTGCAAATTGGAGCTGTAAAGTCCTGGTCGCCGAAGCGCAACTGTTACTCCACTGAAATCTCTACATGTACATAATAGTCAAAGTTCGCGCGCACTTCGTTCACTCATCGCATCCATCCACATAGAATTGAAAAAAGACGTTCGAAAATCAACCTTTGGATCAATTAAAAATTCATCGCCGGACCGATAAAATAAGAAAAAATAAAAAAAAAGAAAAAAAAGTTAAAAAGAAGCTCTCGATGCACATTTTGCCCCCGAAAAATCCCCGTTACACAAGTAGCCTCCTCTATTCCAAGCGCCTGCAATCCACTCACCTGAATGTCCGTTCAGATCCTCGTCGCTCTCACAGCCGAAAAAACTATCCGCAGCAGCAGCGACGGCGGCACCAGCAGGGAACTGAACCTTACCCCGGCGCTCCACACACGCAGGGATGCTGCACCACAGTCCGCAACAGCCACGGGGCGAGACAGAGATGGAGCAGATCAGAGCAGATCAGAGCAGAGCAGAGAGAGAGAGAGAGACGTTGCGTCGCCCAACCGCGTCGTACTACTGCCAAAGGCTCACGCGCGCGAGAAAGAGAGACAGAGACAGAGACGCGCACGTCCGATTTTCACGTTAACCACCGACCGACTGCTTCTCTCCGTC
The DNA here is from genome assembly GCA_900490025.1 of Megastigmus dorsalis. Taxonomy (NCBI): domain Eukaryota; kingdom Metazoa; phylum Arthropoda; class Insecta; order Hymenoptera; family Megastigmidae; genus Megastigmus; species Megastigmus dorsalis. The sequence continues at coordinate 102,135 of UELU01136455.1, read as the reverse complement.
TGCCGTGTGTGTATACTCGTGTGTGCTCTCTCTCTCCGGCGAGCAGCGCGCGCGCGCGCCACCGAGCGCGAAAAAACGCCGCCTCTTTCGTCAGCCCAAAAGAGAGAGAGAGAGAGAGAGAGAGAGGAGATGGCTTAGGTGGGGGTCCTACCTCCTGTGTACATGTGCCGCGTGCATATATCCTTTATATACCGTATAGATATGTGTGTATATACGTGTATGAACGTATTTATGAGCGGACACGATTCCTGACGCAGCTGCACATGCCCCCGCGTAATTTTCGCGGCTCTACACACGCACTCACACGCACTACGAGGTTAAACCGGCGTTTCTCATATATATATACACAATGTATAAGATGAAATAAGCTAATGCGTGTGATACGAGTGTGTAGGCGCGCAGCAGCAGCAGCAGCAGCAGCAGCAACAACAACAGCAGCGGCAGCACGGAATTACACACGCGAAGCGCTGGTCCGAGTCCGAATGAGCTCCGCGAGCTGCTGCGCGGCTGTGCTTCCTGCGCGCTTCCTATGATGCTTCCTCGGCTCCCCCTCTTTCTCTCTCTCTCTCTCTCACTCTACTTGCAGCTGGGATTTCGCTCCCTTCTCTCTCTCTCTCTCACGACTACTACTGCCGCCACCACCACTTCTCTATCGGCCTTTTCTACTATACGCGCGCATTGCGCTCTCTGTACAATGCGACATGGGATAGAGGGAGGGAGGATCGACCCTGTGCCGTAGTGGTTATACGTATGCACTAGTCTTACGCTCCCTACTTCTTTCCTCTGTAGCGGCGACTGTCTCGCTCTGTTCCATTAGAGAGTCTCTCCGGCGCATGTGCCGAACCATCTACATACACACACACACTCGCCCGTATATTATCTAAGCTCCAACGTGGATCCGTGTCTCTCTGTGCGTAGTGGGTGCAAATGATAAGGCAGATGAGACGCGCCTTGTTCGTTCGCTTGTTGCTCCCGCTGTTGTTGTTGCTGTTGTTCCGCGCAATTGTCGCCTTCGCGAGCTCCGTTGCCATTTCGATTGAGATTCTACAGCGGTGACACCCCCCTGTTATCTTGCACCGCTTCGATTGAACCTAGCAGTATCGAACCGACGAAATCTCGTACACTGGACTATTTTTCTCTTTCATTACTTGACATTTTCGAAGGAATTTTTCATTTCGAGCTGAATGCCAATTACACTTATTGCAGAGTGACTGTACTTTTGGTTCGAACCAGTAAATTAATTCCAAAAAATCCACAGAGTCCAATTTGTCGCAAGTGATGGCAGTGGTAATTCTCGGATGAAAGAAATTGGAACGATTGTACCGTCGTAAATTAAAAGCACAAGTGCATGCCTCTGCTTTTTTTTATTTCGCAGTTCTTCTTCATTATCGAGCTCGCTCTTGTTGTGGAGGTACTACTACTGGGAATGTTCGATCGATGCTTGCTTTGATGCCGATAGCTTCAAATTCGATTAGGTTTATTGAAAAGTTGGAGGGAAATTTATCTGCTGGGAGAATTGTCTCTTTTTAAACAAAAGACATTGTAATGGGTAGTTGAGATCGTAAGGAGATTTAGAATCTGTGCTTTTTTTGCTCGTTACAAAGATTATTTAAATTACTTTGGAAAAACTTGTTATTATCATTTTCTACTTTTCTAAATGCTATCGTAATAAAAACTTTAAAATATTCATTATTTGAGCATTATTGTACTTGAGCTGCAAATTGATAAAATTATCAGTAGTTACAACTTTTTCTACCTATCTCACTTATACTCTCGAGCCTCTCAACCTGTACATTATTCTTTATCTATCGCCGAAAACGAGTAAGCAAACTTGCCACTTTGTGAAAATTATAACGATTAGTTGTATTGTTTTTTTTAATAAAGCAGCATCAGCTGGTTTTTTTTTCGGAATACAGATTAAATTTATCATTCGAGTGTCATTAAATGAAATCACTATTTAGACACTTTATTGATCTTTAAAAGCTAATTATATGACTTAAAGAGTCACTTTATCGTTACATGTGTACAAATTTAGGCCGATAAAAGCTCTCGACATTTTTTTTTCTTTTATTTTACAACTCTGACGTAAAACGGTTGCAACGTGCTCTCGCGGGGCTTATCACTGACTTTGCCAACATTATGAGATTTCAACATCAATATTATTTATTGCTCTAATCGCTATCAGCGCAGGGTAACAACAGCCTTTCGTAATTTTCAACTATCTCCGCGTATGCAAATTTATTTCCGCGTTGCAAAAAGATATTCCGTTTCTTTTTTTATTTCGAAATATCGCGACTGTAATAACGATAAGTTTTGAATCGGCAGCTGCAGAAGTTAACAACCCGTAATTACATCGAAGTATGTACATTACGTGTATCCAGTACATTTAATCGCAAGTTCACCGAAACGAAAACCGGTATTGTATAATCGGCCCAGAAAAAGAAAAAGAAAGAAAATGAAATTCACAATATATATACATATATCTCGATTGGGTATCGATTCATCTTGAGATTCGCCGATCTAGCGTGAAAAAAATCCCGAGCTGCTGCCGCTGCTGTGTTTCCAAGTATATCGGAGTCTGCGCGATTCACGAAATACATCCAAGGTCGCGGCACGATGCATCGGGCGCAGACGGTTAAACACAGGGGTTCGCGTGTGCACGTGTATATAGACACTCCGATCGACGCTGCAGCAGCGGCACACGCACACCTGGGAAGCTTCGGCTCCTTTCTCGATCCCCCTTCGTTCTCAGCTCGACACACACAAAAAAAAACAAAGAAATACAAAGGATCACGAGCTCGAGTACGTCACGAGGTGGAGATTATCAAAGGATCCCGTTCCCTACAGAGTATAAAACTGTTGCCGTTCGGATACGTGATACCTCGTATGTGCACGTGTGTATGCGTCTGTTTTTTTTTTATGACCAGAGGGGAATGGAAAATTGGTGTTTGATCAGAATTTCGTTGTGTGCGAGGGTCGAATTGTCAATTTGTTATCGGGAAAAAAGAGTTTACTTTGCGAGCCGATACTTGTGCAGTACGATTTAAATCCATGGAACTCTTTATTTTTTCGTATTATTGAGCAAAAATTGAAGAAATTCAGATTATACTGGTATTGAGCGGTTAGGACACTAATAATTATGTGTCCTGTACATGTGAACCGGTTCATTGCGTCAATTCCCAATCAGTTTTTACTGTTATTATAAATGAACAAAGTAAACTAAAGCGCAGTTGAAAACCTTTTTTATTCCATAGGGAACCTGTTAAACACAAAATCGAATAGTATTAGCTATACTTTATCCAAAATATCAAAATAATAACCTCCGCTGAAGTATACCTAATATTCCTTATGCTATAATAAGTTGATTAGAAAGCGACAGCTTCGACAAAATGTAAGTTTGACAAACTTTATAGTTCACATCTCGGAGAATATAAATTTCATACGATTATGACGTATTAGATTTGTCATTGGGCTAACTCTATCTTGCTTTCAAAATCACACAAACAAAAACATTCGACTGCAACGACTCGGATGAGAAAAAGCCTCGGTTGAAAAAGTGTAGCATCAGTCAGGTCCGTGGAATTCCATCCTTCTCGCCGAATGAAAAAGTAAAAGGCATACATCCGCTAGACATCGAGATAGATAACAAAACGAGAAGCGGCGGCACGAGGCATAGAAAAAGCAATCGTGCTGCAGACACAACAAGATATCCCGAACAAGGCAAAGAGAGCAAATCGCCCCCGCCACAATTAAGCGGCAGAGATCGCCGCCCCGACCCGAAGCGTAAATTGCTTTAAAAAAAAAAAAAAAAAAAAAAAAGAAGAAGAAGAAGAACAGAGCCGCGTAGTTTCATCCGCGCCTCAGCTACAGAAAGATATTACACGCTCGAGCGAAGCGTCGCTGGAGATCTCGTCGTCCGTCGCGCGTCCACCTGCGTGACGAGGGTTCGCGTATATACCCGGCGAGGATCTTCGCAAGCGTGGGCGCTGCTGCCGTATGCGCGCCTCCGAGGATATCCTACGTCGCGTGACGTCACTGGGCCGGATAATCAATACGAGTGGCCGCCCGCTGAGAGAGAGAGAGAGAGATTCTGTATGTCCTGTGTATAGCCGCGCGCGTCTACGTCACTGGACTAGGTATATAACGCGAGAGAGACTCGACTCCTCGATCAAGCGCCCGCGGGAGCTTCCCGCGCTTGGCCTTGGACTCGTCGCCGCGGCGCACGGTATATATATATGTTGCGGAGCCGAGCCCCGCGAGTAGGGAGCGAGAGGTGTGTCCGATCGTCGCGTGCACGCTGCACTTATAATCGCGAGATCGAGGCGATCGATGAGCCGCGAGCTGATTTTAAGCGCTGATGTCTGCGCGCGACCCGAACCTGCGGATGATAAGGGAGCTTCGCTCTCTCGGAGTGTCTGGCTTTTCTCAGACCGGTTTGTCGTTTTCAGCTTGGACATTTTAATTGATGGTAGCATCGTCGATTGAAATTTATCTATATGTCTAGTTGTAAAAGTTTAAGGATAAAAGCGGACGAGCGTGGATGACAATTAGTAGACGCATGAATCGATTATAGCGCAAAGTAGAAATAGACCGAAAGCGGTCAGACAGATTTTAATGAACATCGCTTTGACAATTTTGTTTCAAGATGTGCTTTTTTGCACATATTAGCGATAATATGAAAAGAATCAATGTAACGTAAATTTGAATTTTTAATTATTTCATAATGTGTTTGAAAACATTTTTAATCTCCAGCTAGAATGTCATTTGCGTATAATAATGAGTATACTTGAGATTCAGTAAGTAAATCAGGCTATTTGCATTTTTTCAAGCGTGCAAAATTTATTCTAATTACAAAAATCAAGATAATCAACTTTGTGGCGAATAATGCATTGATAATGAACCTTTATCGATGAAAATTTCAACTAATAGACATTTACGCCGCGATAAGTGTGACACATTTAATTTTAAAATCAAACTGCTTTTAAATAGAATGATTAATAATAGATACGTTAGCTTTTGCGAATAGAACGATTGCAACCGATCTTTTATCCAAGATCCAGAAATGCCGATCGGTCGAAATATACGAGGAGAGAATAGGTAGGATTGCGAGGATCGATCGCTGATTCATACTCGACATCGTGAGTTCGGTGTCGTTCAGGAATCCGAGTGTCGCGTGCACGTGCTCAGAGGCAGAGCAGCCCCAAGATCGTTGGCTTTGATGTACTGCGAAAAGTATTTCTTTATTGCTGCGCGAAGGAATTATGGAAATACGGGGCAAATTTTTTATCGGCGGACGTGAGAATATGCGACGGATAATAGTCGGCAGCAATTTGGACCCGGTCGCGGATGATTTGTCCTCGTTTTTCGTGCGGACCATTTCGAGCTATAGAACACAATGTTTTACAAGCGATCGTACAAATGAGTATCAACAAACAAATGAGAAAATAAACGTGCAACGTGGATTATAATGATCAATTTAGGTATTTGTTTCAAAATCACTCGGAATGATACTAGCCATTTACCTCTTTGCAGATTTTGCAACGTAATCGATTGGCGCTATTCTATCGTCACATTCAAATCATATGCACATTTGACGAATTGAAAATAAAGCAAACTAGTTACTAGAAATTCTGGATCCGCATCATTTATATCCGCATAAATCTGTTTATCTCAACATCGAGTCTTAATGAAACTTGTGTCAAATGATAATATGCCGATTACAAGCTCGTTAGAAAAACAATGAAATAATAAACCATCTACAAATTACACTTTATATTCCCGCGGGAAAATCGAACAACCGATGAATAACATTTGAATACTTCCACAATAAGGGCACAATTAAACCTGGAAAATTTGAATGGAAAAAAAAAACCTTCTTTTAGAGGTCATCGACAGCGCGCACTCACCCACATACTTTCATAATTAATTCATAGCAATAATTGCACACGCGCGTTGTGAAAACTGTTTTGCTAGGAGCCAATTATTATTGTGCACGTACACGTGGCAGAGAATATTCTTTCCTCGATTGAATCATCGCGGTGCAGTCGCGGTAATTAGCAATATCATCGCCTCGTTGTCCGTGCGTGCGAGCGATGACAGTCTTTCCATAGTCAATTTGAATCTCTTTTCTGCCGATGCTGGTTGTGAGGTGTGAGAGGCGCGCGCGCGCGAGCCGGGAATATCGATGGCTTCGCGCCTATATTATACTCTCGGAGAACTCGACCTACAAGTGGTGGTGAGCGAAATCGGAGCTTTGAAACCCTTTGTGTGGTTGTCAGTTTTGATGCTCCATTTCCAGTTGAATATATATTAGATGTTTAAAAATAATAATAATTTTCAAATATTCTGGGAATTGTGTTAACGCGTATGCAGTTTGTAGTCTGCAGTTCTTTTACTTTCCTGCAAAATGAACGAAAAATCGTTAAAACCGAGGGTAGAAAATCATAGGGTAATCGTTGCAAAACTCGTATACATAAATTATGTTTCTCTATAAAGTAAGGGAGTTACGCTGTAAAATTTGATTTCATTTATTTCTTTGGTTTTCTTGTTGCTCGTATTGAGTTTTATGATGACATTTCGTCGGTTACGTATAAAGAGGTGCCATCTTAGAATGTCACTCAAAAAGTCAACATCTCAGAATCACTTTCAAGAAAGATGACATCTCGTAAACGCATATTTTCTTCTCAATTTTGAAGTTGTGTTTTTGAACTTTTTTACGATTCAAATTCTCTAAAAATGTTGTATTCGAATTATGCCGTTGATTCAAATTTGATTGTAACATTCTCAAAGAATTTTTACGTAAGTTAAGGACCATGGTTTTAAATTCGAGAGAAAAATTTGAAAGATATCACTTTTTTAAACGATGTGATGAATGCGATTATTAGATGTCACCTTTTTACATGAAGCCGACGATTTATCCTAAACATTTAGAAATGAAACTATGCACTTTGATCTGATTCATATAGGTATTTAGTTTATATCAAATTTTGATATTATTGTGTAAAATTCTAAAAAAAAAAAACGAAAAATGTCAGCATGACGTGACCATTGCCGAATTTACATAATGAAGGATATTATTATTTTTTATCTTTTTTTTCTATATCCTAAATAAAATAAACATAATCCTAAATCTATTTGAAAGAAAAGTAAATGGGTTCCGATTAAAGTCAGACAACCTATGCATAAATATATTCTACTATGGCGATAATTTTGAAAAGCATGGAATGTCTCGTTGAAATACCTTTTTTAATTTTTTTTTGCTATGATCTAATAATAAGCTATACTTCTGTACTGTTCCCTTTCATAAACAAATTATCTACTTACACTGGCGAGGATCTGTTATATTAAAAAAGATGACAGGTGCCGGTTCATTATTCAAGTAGTAGCAGTTAAAAATATATAGACGCTGAGAATCTGTATATACTTATGTATATATGCTTTTAGAACTTCTTCATTCAGTAGACTACTTATGATAATGTTTTATATTTTATATTTGAAGCATAAATATGAATTATAATGATAACATTTCATTACACGAATTTTTAAAGAAAAAATTTATTTCAATCCAATAATACAATTCGAAGCAATGAACGTATATATGTATACCTACATTCTACAACCAGCAAAAACTTCCTCGATCGGTAATTTAGATTTCCCAGAAATATAACTATCGCCGCTCTCGGTATAGTCAGTAGTTATGATCCGCGCACATACAGCTAGCAACCAGCCGTACACCGTTGTATGAGCGGATGAGCTTCATAGTCGCGCCCTGCGTACCTACAAGCATTAAAGAACTAGAATGGTAACTGGTGAGTGGGAGTGAGAGAGAGAGAGAGAGAGAGAGAGAGAGAGAGAGAGACGGCAACAGGACACTTTGTTATTGCGGCGTCTCGCCATCCATATCCATTCGCTAATCAGTGGCCGTATGCCGTATGGCGATATGTTGGTGTGGTGCGCCTGTATACACGCAGCTACAGACACGGACATTATAGCAGCAGTAGCAGCAGTAGAAAAAAAGAGGCGAAAAACCAACCAAGCCCGCAGTACAGTCCAAAATCCGCTATCGTTAAAACTCTACAACTACTTATACCTACTTACCACTACGACTTAAAAGCGAGTCGCGCTCTGAATTATAATTAATTGATGTGTAACGGCGCTTAGCTTCGGCTGCTCTAACACATCAACGGCCGACTTTCGTACATTCTGTTTGCGCCTCGAACTCAAAATTCAGCTGTCGCTGTGCCTAGCGAGTCATAATGACCGATCAGATGGTAAACAATAGCTTGTGCTCGAGGTCGAGCGAATACATCTTTTGCTGTTTGTCCGGTCGTCGTCTGGCTGCGACCTCAGTGAGTGTCATTCATTAGAATTCGCTGCTTTCGTCGTGCAAGGCAAATCCGCGCGTGCAAAGTGATCGAGGCCTACAGTGAAAAAGGGTAAACGTCGGACTTTCTATCAAATATACCCTCCATGGCCGACAATTTCTAATGTTTCCATTTCATACCTAATCATAACATATGATTTATTTTTTCAGATTCTTTGAGTTTGTATGTTTTTTGCAACTGAGAATAGAACACTAAACTATTGAGGAAAAAGTGCAGTATATATTTTATTTAGGCTGTCAGTAGAATTTACTGTTAAGTCTCGATATATTATTTTAAGTTATTGTTGACAAATATAATGTTAGCTCTCACCGAGTCTGACAGTAGAAGGCATGCAGGTGATCGAAAGCGTCAGAAAGGAAAAAAGAGAACTAAGTATGATAAAGGTCAAAAGAGAACATTGTTGACAATTGATAAAGACGAAGGGGAAAAGGACTCTATGAAAGAGGAACTGCAAATTCATGAGTTAATGCCCGTACCTTACAAGCCAGAAGATCATGAAACTGAACTACACTCTACTGAAGTTACCTTCGAACAAGCAACTGTTACCGAGCAAGATTGTCAATCAGTGGCTTCTATCTCGTGCATGGATTCGGTACCCAACAGTAACAAATTTGTAATAATAACTTTGTTAGAACCAGAAGCACAAGGATTGACAGGGGAAGAGCTGTTAAATGCAGAGGGATTAACCGATGGGGATGATAAAACAAAACATACAAAATTACAGAAAAAAGTTATACTTCTGCATAAAATTGATCCTCAAGGTACTGCTACAATAGAAGCAAGTACAGAGACAACACCTCGAATAGTTAAGGAAGAGAAAAATGAGTTTGATGGTCAGTTGATGACCATTAATTTTGGTGACTTTACATCTTCAACGATGGATAGCAAAGAGCAAAGAGATATTGGCAACTGGATTAAAAAGTTCCATTCTTTGTCATTACTTTATACAGAATCTGGAAAGCCTTATGTTAAATGTCCAGCCTGTACAGCAATGTTCTTTAAGGCCTCTTCTTTTGAAAAGCACGTATCTTGTCATTTGCGAAAACAAGAGGATCGTTATGTTTGTATGTTTTGCAAGTATGATAATGAAGATCCTAGTACAATATTTACTCACCTGTGTATGCATCAAGATCAGTGTGAAGTTTGCAATATGAATTTGACGCGAAAAAATAGCTTTAAAAAACATTGGGAGTTTTCGGAAATGTCAATGACCTTTACTATCAAGCGAGATCGCTGGGGCAGATTTGTTTGTATCTATTGCAAACTTGGTTTTGACTTGTCCCATCAGCTTCAAAAACATTGGTTTAAACACTCCTGTAACTCTCGAAAAACCTCTCAGTGCAATAATTGTTCCGGCCTTTTTGATACAGATGAAGCTTTACAGAATCACGTTTGTTTGAAATGCCCAGTGTGTGGAAAAATCTGCGATAGTGTGCATCGATTAAGGTCGCACACTCGATATGAAAAACATTACTTGTACTGTCAAATATGCACATATGAGTTTATTTTAGCTGTAGATCATGAAAAACACATGGCACTTCACAAAAAAGTTTACCATTCTCATAAAGATTATGCTCACTGCATGGAATCTGAAGATGCATCATCATTTCAGTGTGAAATCTGTGGAAAAATATATCACACAATGTCCTGTCTTGTTCTGCATATTCATGATGATCATAAAATCCCAGAAGCATCCAGGAGTCTTGGAGATGATGAGCTTGCAAGAATTAGCCTTCCTGAAGTTAAAGATGGAGCTACTTCGTATGACATTATCAATTCTTTAAAAGGTGAATTGAAATGTGAAGTGGATTTTGAAAGAGCATGTGAGGAAGTTTTAGAAGCTCAAACAGACCGGACAGCTGACAAACCTGATGGTACAGAAAATAACGAAGGTGATGAGCAGTGTGAGCCTGTTGCATTGTGTTGGAATAGATATTCGATCGATGATCAATCTACTGTTAGAAAAGCTACTTAGAGTTTGGATGTTTCGTTAACTTTTTAGTTATCTTTTTCTTTCATTCTATTATTTGTTACACATTTGTGCAGCTGAACCAAAGCGAAGAAGCGAGGCGATTCTTTGCTAAATGAATCTAACTGCAATAATGGGACACGTGCATTTTTAAGACTGTGAAAATAAGAGCTTTTGAAATAAATATGAAAAAAAATACGTGAATGATAAGCGTTATAAAAGCGTGTAAATAGCGTTTTTAAGACGCGGAAGTTCCTATATATGTTTATATAAAAAAATGGTTGAAAAGAGTTACACAAGAAAAGAAGTATAGAAATTAGATAAAAATTATTTGATTCCTTTAAGGGATTATCTGATTCTTACTTTTTTTATGGTAAAAAGGTCAAAGGTTATTCACACATTTAGTGTAAAAGTCAAAGAACATGGTACTGGTTATGAGTATATATTTTACTCATCAAACAAAAGGAAGGAAAGTGTAAATATTTGATGATAATATATAAGTTCAAGGAACTTGGTAAAATTGTTCGTACCATATTATATATATTATATATAAATTTGTTTATCTCAGAGTTTGTCAACAAATATTTGGAAAATGAATAATAGTTAACACAAAACTGCTTTTTCTGTAATGCACACCTTAATTACTGGCACCTTTGGTTGCCTGAAGAAAAATGTTTTTGTAGGTAAATTTGCACTTGGATTACATTTTCAATTATGTCTAATTAAATAGTTACAATTCTTTTGGATTAAAACTAAAGACAAAAAAAAAAGAATATAAATATATCTTATCTTATATTCTCTCTTGTACGTAAAAGATTATTTCTTCCCTTTCCATCTATCTTGTATCCCGAAAATTCAATTAAGTATTTTCTATATACATATATATCAATTTTATTTAAACAATATTTGCTTTATTTTATAATACAATGTTTTTTTTAATATTCATACAGATCTCACTTTTTTCATCAATAAACATTCATACATCGCACATAGTTCTACTTACGATACTAGCATAAAAATACAGCCGAGTCTTGTTTGTTTTTTATTTTACATGCACTCCTATAACATTCGCAAAAAAACATTATTACTTTTTCTCTTTCTCGCGCGCTCATTCTCTTTCTTTCGGCCAAAATGCCATTTGCCAGTCTTGGAATATTCGAGATTGATCTCTTTTCGGAAAGAAAAAGGAAAACATTGCACATAATAACATTAGTTAATTTAATACGAGTTCCAATGTTTGTTTGTTATTGCGCTTATAAACAAGAACTTTTTTCTTAGAGAATTTTTTCTTAGAGATAAAATTTTGCTTCGCTCATTAATGTACGTTGAGAAAATAATAAAAATTAATTATAAATCTTAAGCATTAGAAATATCGATAAGAATTTTTCGAAGTCTCACAATGAACACTTATGAAATTCAAAAAATTAAAATATCATCACAAATTTCTTGGAAGTTTCCTAAAACATTTACAATATATTTGATCCTGCTCGGAAAAAACATGGATTATACAATGGCAATTGATGTAGTTTTAAGAATAATTAAAAGAGATGCAGATCTTTACGGTATTAACAGTATAACTAATTTACGAGGTAAAACATACATTTCTATTTGTTCGAAATTTTTATAAGAGTATCATTTAAATCAAAGAAAAAATACTGTGATTTTTAATGTATGCTTTTCATTGTTTTTCACGGCAAATTGCATTTTCAAAAAATTTAATATCCGTAAAAGTCTGACACGCACATTGTGTAATACAACATCCACTACCCGGATTTTTATTTTCATTATAGACTAGATAAAGCTGAATACACTTTAATGAGAAAAGAATGTGCTTAGTTTACAATGATCGCGTGGAGTTCGATAGTAAATATTCGAATCTTAGAATCGTAACAATTTGACCCTCAACAAATTCTGGAATGATTGTTAAATTACTTTTTATGGATTAGGTAGAATAATTAAAATCAACATTCGAACTCAACGCAATCGTTTTTTTCTTTGTGACTATGCATTATTCGTATTTTTTCTGAATAAGTAAAGTATAATCCAATTTCAATAAAATGGAATAGATGGAAGAATAAATCAAAAAATTAAGAATTATTATCGAAGTAGACGAAAAAGTATCTACGAAATTAAATCTCCCATCACATTGTGTATCTATAAAGCATTAAAGCAGTGCTGAACATTATCTTAGATATAAATCTTCTATGAAAATTTCTTTTAAATACAAAAAAGATTAACATAAAATATCTCAATTGTTTTTTTTTAAATATTATATATTTATATATTATTTTATATTGTATTCATTTTCTATCTTTAATTCAAAATAAAAATTACATTATATTTTATTTGGGTTCTAATATATATTTTTGTGATTTGTTTTAGTAGTATATATATATATATAAAACTTACTAATCATATTCTACTTTTATCCTCTCAAGAGAAAGATAATACCAATCGTGAAACAATTAGTTTAGCGCTCAAAATAACATTAACAGAAACGCTAGCAAAACCTTTATACAGTTTCGTGTTTCATTTTTAGAAAGAAAAGATAATTTACAGCACTGGTTTATAGATATTTATTTATTTAAATAAAGAGAAAGTTGAATGCATAAGATCTAAGAAATGAAAAAAAAAAAATGACTGTACCTGTACTTTTATTGCATCTTTCTCAATTTTATGTCTCTCGTAAAGTACAGTCATCAAATCGAGCTGATTAATTATCAGCCACTATAGACGTAATTTATATTTTAAATTCGTGCATTCAATTGCTCTTTCGTCCGATTTACACTTATTTTTTGTACAACTATAGCTTTCACCACCTTAACCTCCTCCTTTTTTATATTATTATTATCATTATTATAGTCGACGTCGACTCTAACTTGGCATAGAATTATATAGAATTATATACAAATCGACGAAGCACGAGTATCGAAAAAGTAATTTTCATTTGCTTAAACCTAGTGAGTGATCCGCCTCGCAAATTAATCGAATAACTAATAATGCAAATTTTTCCATTTGTATCTTTTTTTACCATAGGCAACGTTACACTAGTAAATTGAGATATCAAGAAGACTCGCGATTCGCGTCAGTAGTTTGTATAGTAATAAAAAAAATCTGCTTTCGTCGTCTAATAAAAAAAGTTCCGATATCCGTTGTATAACTATATATACAAAACTGTACAATCTCTCGCCGCAATTTCCTCCACGTCTCTTATTCTTTGTACGAATCTCTTTTGGCATTTCTCCTCCGCAACAAGGATTGTTCGAGTGATGTAAAAAAGATGATTGAAAAAAGTGGATTATTCGAAAGACGGATAATCAAGCTCGCTTAGTATACTTTGCTCATAAGACATGCGAACTTACCGATCTTCTCAATCATTACGTATTCTACTTCTTACGTATATATCAAATGGATTTGGGAAAAAGTCTAACTTTACTCAGTCTTTGTACCACGAGATAAATAATCTAAGTACCAGGAATGATTAAAAAACGAGAAAGAAATTATAAAAAAAACAATGGATAAAACGAAAATAAAAGAGAACAATGATGTACTGTGCGAAGGAGAACTCTGGAGTTGATCGAGTCGTGTCGCTGACAAGAGATGATGGAAGAGTCTTTCGACGGTGTGAGAATCTTGAGTGAGTATGTGAACTTGGCAAAGTTCAAAGGCCTACGATCCTTCCTGTACGATGAGAAATTTGAAGGGTGTGATGAAAAGGAGACTCGATCTTTTATTCTCTTGCTCTCTCTCTTTCTAATTTAGCGCTAAATGCACGTCGACTCAGGATGTTGACTGGTTGACTTCCGTGACTTTTTGGGCTCCTTGATGGTGAGTTCTTGGGAGGGTCTGCGCGGACTGCCAAGGGTGACGAGGGCCGATGCTACCGCGAGGCCCGCACTTTGACCCGCCGGAGTGTAAGGCTCGCCTCCGGTTGGCAGTCTGACTAGTAAAGAAAGAACCGCTGCCCTGTTACCGCAGCAGGGCTCCAAAGCAATTGGACTTGGAGCGTCCTAAAATTTAAGAATTTGTTAGTCTTCGAAATATACACAGTTGATAAATAAGAATTACAATTTTAAGTGTAATTTTAAAATAGTTTAATTGAACTGTCACTAAAAATGGCTATACAACTAATAATTGAGCTGTTTATTAGCAAAATTGTGATCTATTAAAATAATTATACATACCTTTTTCTTTTTCTTCTTGCGAGAATTATTCATCTCTACATCACCTCCGTCATTTTCCGTATAGTTTAATTCCCGCCTCTCGATTTCCACAAGTACCTGACTGAAAGCTCGACTAGCCATTTGCTCCATTTCCACAAAAAGACGCTGCCTCCTCCTGTACATGTCGTACTTCTGCTTGATCTTCCAAAGGACGGCCGCCACCAACAATAAAGCAAGGAAGCACCTATGGGGGGGCATATAATCTCTAGTTTACAAGTAAATACTGCCTGAGTTTTAAGACAGCGACTTATGCGGACAAAATGTTCGGCGAAAAATTAAAAAAATAAGCCAATTCATAATTAATTTTAATTAAATTAAATATGAATTTATTTTGTTACTGTCGATCACTGATACTCACGTAGAAAAGGTTATGAAAAACTGCTGCAAATTCAACTTAGAATACTGAGAGAAGGATATCTGAATCCACAGCGGGGGTTGAAAGTCGTAAACATAAACGTAAAAGGTCGTCAGCGTAATGTTGTCATCGTTGCCGAAATTGTAGTCCGCTTTGCTGAAGCGATGTTTGTACGTTAAATTCGTGCAATTTGCTCCGAGAAGCAATGGCTTCTCTGGACTGTTCGCCTTTTTTATGGTTATATTCATCCTGGCGATAACTGAACACGTTATGGAAAAATCAGCATCTACATCGGGTTTTGGCGGAGAGTTCTTGAAGTTTATTGCTCTATAGTGACGGTCCTCCTTTTTACTCAAATTAAACGTAAATTGGTAATCGATTGCCAGATCATCTAAAATAAACAAAAAAGATATTAATAAAGTAATCGTAACATTGATTACAATTCTCTTCTACAAAAAATATCTCGATTTAAAAATCTTTATGTTGATATAATTATTAGATACATTTTAGTGTCTTTT
The DNA here is from genome assembly GCA_900490025.1 of Megastigmus dorsalis. NCBI lineage: Eukaryota > Metazoa > Arthropoda > Insecta > Hymenoptera > Megastigmidae > Megastigmus > Megastigmus dorsalis. The sequence goes on along the minus strand of UELU01136455.1, from coordinate 86,686 downwards.
CATGCATTTTAAATACTATTATATTAAATTTATATAAAACTTACAAAAACATGACCCTCTATTTGTAGGATCACCATGATAGAGTCCACTAACATCACATCTTTCACAATGATCACCTATAATACCTTTCGTTGTACAGAAACATTTTCCAGTTTCGCTAGTGCAATTTGTCCCTTGGTCGTTACAAGAGCAAGCTATATACATAAAAAATGTAAACATTACATATCCACGTACAATAATCAGTAGTAAATTTTATTGATTTTCTCTCTTTTTTCAACTTACGTTGACAAGTAGCTCCATTCAGAGGACTTCCATAATAACCAGGCTTACATTTTTCACAATGTGGTCCTTGCGTCAAATTTCCGCATGGCTGAATGCATTCACTGCTATCGGGATTACACGTACTATGCCCATTGCACTGACAAACTGAAAAATAATTTATTTTACTTCATCATTCTGTTACACTTATATTTTGATTTTCCAATAAAAGTAAACATACGTGGACATTCAGTAAAGAACCAGTGATCCAAAGGGCAGGTTTCAGGACTCCTAGGACTGGGTTGTCTTGCACCTCCGGGTAAGCACTTACCCCTACCGGTGCCAGATCCGTCATCGCACCAGCCGCAAGCTGGATCGGCTCTACAGCTGGCACACGAATTGTGGGTACTGCACCATTCACTGCCCGACTTTGTATTACGGCACTTGTCGTGCGACGTCGTCCACTCGCGGCATTGGCCATAAGGAAAGCTCGCTGGATACGCATTCTTGTCGACGCATCGCTCTTCGTTCTGACACCAGATGCACTCGGTCTCGGTACAGTTACGACAGGACGTGTACTCGACGCACGGACTACGACAGATGTCGATCGGCGAGCGCTGCGGCTGAATCGTGTTATTATTCGGGCTTGCCTTAAACACATATAAGCATAATTTCACTTTATATCTCAGTTTCGATTAATTTTCGTTGCAACGACTCGCGGAATGAAAGTATGGAGTTAAATGAGAAAAAGTTTACTCCTACTCTACTATCAGTGTATACTAGAGCTATTGGTGACATTGTGAGGAATATATAAAAAAAAAGTTGGAAATATATATTTATTTGTTAAATGAGCCTTTAAAAATCATGATACTTACAATAGCGATCTCCGACAGAGGCTTACACCTATCGGGTCCGTTAGACCACGACCAAATGCAGTTAGGATTGCTGGAGCAGGCCTGACAGGTGTGCAACTGAAAGCACTCGACACCGCTATGGGCGTCGCACATGTCCAGAGTCTCGACGGGCCTCAATGACGGTGCGTTTGCGATATTCCGGCAGATCTCGTGCGAACAACTCTTCCCACACCAGACGCAGTTGTAGGATGTCTGTACGCAGGCGACGCAGTCCATCAGCAGTTTGCAGAGCTCTTTGTGCGAGGTCATGCCGCGCGGTGGCGTGTCGTCCAAGCAGCGCATGTACTTGCCGTCGTGAGGATCGTCCGTCAACAAAACATTTTGGGGAATTTTCGTGATTGGTAAGCAGACGCTCTGCTCCTTATCCCAAACGCACTTCAGGCCGATCTTTGAGTTGAGGCACAGGGTGTGATTACGCAGCTGTTCACAGCTGCCCGGTGTATACCTGCAGCAGAAAAACGAGTGACTTGAATTTATTTAGTCAACTTGTAATTTAAGCAACGATTCCTCATTGAATGCGAAAACGTTAATTTATAAAGTCATTTAGAAATCATGAGAATCTGCAACTAAAAATATAGACTCGTTTCCATCTACCAGTTTGTAAATTACAATCAGGCATCGTCCCGTACCTGAGCATATCAGATAGCATCTGTCCATCGAATCCACCGTAAATGTACATGGACTTGGCGAAAACGGTGGCGCTATGCCCGTATCTCGAGAGGTCAGCCATCTCCCTCGGCATACTGTATTGCCTCCACGAGTCGCAGGTGACGTCGTAGGCAATGGTGTCGGCCGAGTAGCATCTGGCCCCGTAAGAGTGGAGCGTGTCGTTGTGCGTGTTGCCCCCGAAGACGAGCATGAGCGAGCCACTGACGAAGACCGCGGTGTGGAAGAAGCGCGCCGAGGGCGCCGAAGTGAGTAGGCGCCACTCGCGCGGCCTATTCGGATTGTAGGAGTAGAGCCGATTGGTGAGTACTTGGCTGATCTGGGACTCGGACACGTAGCCCCCGTACACGTAGATGAGATTGCTGCGGGGATCGTAGGCTGAGCTGTGACCGTAGCCCCCCTTTACCGGGAAGCCGTAGGTCTCGACGATCTGCCACTCCCGAGCCCCGAAGTAATACTCTTGGACGGTATTCAGATAGCCGTATTGAGGCGAGTGGCCGAATATCACCACCATCTTGTCCTTCTTGTCGTGACTCTGGACGAGATTGGCTGTGTGACCGGCCACCTATATAGCAATTCACATGTATTTTTAATTTTTAATATTCTTTGCAAGGGAAATGAAATTGAATCATTAGGCAGATTCCAGCACAGATTTGACCAAATGGAGGCTTCTCAATTCTGATATCGATGCATGACCACGGTATAAATAAATATATGAATGAGGGCGAACCTTGAGGGGTCCGCACATGGTCTTGTTAACGCAGTTGTCGTGAACGGTGACGTTCTCCCAGAGTTTGGCGGATACGTCGAAGGCCCAGATCTCGTTGGTCACGGTGGAATTGTCGATGACCCCCCCGTACATGTAGATCTTGTCGCCGAAGAGTACGCAGGAGTGTCCGTACCTGGGCAGGGGCTGTCTGCCCGTAACGTGGGGCGTCTCCCACACGTTGCCATTGTAGTCGTACACGTAGATCATCTTGGCGCGATGGAAACTCTCGCCGCCGACGATGTAGAGGGAGTCCTGCCAGACGACCGCACAATGGCTGGCTGAACCCTCGGGCGACAGGTCGTTGTAGTTTACGGCGTTCCAATAGCCCTGCTCGCTCGTCTGGTTGCAGTCGGCGCCTGGTGGACGATTTAAAACCGGTCGTTTTACATGCTCGCACCTCGCTTGTATAAAGCTCGGAATTTTTCTCGGTAACGTGTAGAAAATCGGATCTCGTGATTTCTCGAGAGTGCGACGAGGAAATTATCGCATCTATATGAAGCTCGTTATTCCAGTATTTCTTTTTTCTTTTTTTTTTTATTTTAAAGAGTAAAAACTTTATTTCACTCTTAGAAACAAATGTCGCTGTGCAAACAATTTTATACCGTATAATTTACAGTGTATAGTACGCGAGTAAACCGAGTTATGTGCTCAATGAAACTTGGAACTTCCTTCATCATAATGGACTGCACTAAAACTAACTGAACGTAATTACTCGAGTTTGCTTAACCAACGCGACCAGGATATTTTTGATATAGCGTGTCAAAAAGAATTTAGCATTTGACAAAAGTCGCGACTATAATTAGTACAGATGCAGTCGATAAATTAGATTTCATGAGCAATATTTATTCCGGAGAGTACTTTATTCGCTGTAAACTATAGTTTGTATTATAATTACATGTATTTATCCACGAATGACACACGACTAGACGTTTACGGAAATTCATGATTCAAGTTTAGTACCCTTTTTTCTGTGCTTCTTAATTATAGGACATTGTATACTGTACATTAATCATTGAATGTTTTTTGACAATAACGTAACTGAAGATGGCGATTTAATTTCTGGGAAGAAAGCTAAAAGCGATAATAAAAGCGTAAGCATTTTGACCAACTTGTCATTTGTATCATAATTTGAAATAATTTTAATGAAATTTTATTTATTACTTTTAAGAAAAATATACACGTACATTGATATCACAAAGTGCGAAATCTATTATACACGAGTAAACACGACACATTCACCCATTCGCAAACTTTTTCCACATTTGCAAATTTCAACAATGAGCGCGCGAGAAAAGAAAAAAAAACAGCGAGCGTAGACGAAAAGTGGCCTTTCTGCGGCACTGCAGAAATAGCAGCACGTACATTTGGTCTCGCGCGCGAGTCCGACGCGCCTTAAAGTGGGTGCTTTAGTCCGTGTATATATACACGCCGTACGAAAAAAAAAAGGAGCGACTCGCATATGAAAGCAGAGGGAAGAAGCAAAAAGAGGACCAGCAGCAGCAGCAGCAGCAGCAGCAGCAGCAGCAGCAGCAGCATACTGAGTCCGTCTGTGCAGAAATGCAGTTGAATCAGGACGCGGTGGCAGCAGCGTAATAACGCAGTCGGTGCGAGCGAGCGACATAATTTTTAGAAACTAAGAAAGACCGTGCGCGCGAAAGGTGGGGAGAGAGAAAAAGTGCACAGCAAGTACCGTATTATACGTGTTTTTCTGCACGAGGACACTTGGCTCGCGCGAGTCGCGAGTTGCGCGATTGTATCGCGCGCATGGGCGCACGAGCCGCGGCTGCAGTATTGAGTTACACTAACATCCGTGAGAAGGCTACGATTGTTGTATATTTGGACTTCCTGATTGCTTTTTTTTTTTACTCTTTCTCTCTCTCTCTCTCTCTCTCTCTCTCTCTCTCTCCCTCATTCATCGACGGAAGGTCGTTATTGACCTTTTGAAACAGTTTTTACTATTGATTAAAAAAGCGTTTGGTGCGAAAAGGAAGTTATTCTCTTTTTTTTTTCTTTTGGAGTTACCGACGGAAACGAATATTAAATGGATCGTAAAATTAATTGGAGTGTGAAAAGTTTTACAACTTGTTCATTTGTAGGGGCATTGTTTTAACTGAGATTGCGGGGACTCGCTCGAGAGGAAAAGTGTTTTATTCCATCGTAACATTTATAAGAAAGCGATAGTATTATAGTATTAAGCGATCGATTACTGCTAAATTCACTTTATGCCGGCTCCTAAAATAAAGTCGATATCTTTTTAATAAAAAAATTCACTCGACTTCAGCATAATCATCGTTATACATTTGCACATCCATGGCCAATTATAGAAAGTTCGCAAGCTCGTCGAATTATCCACGGCGACATAAACGCACCTCGAAAATCGCCAAGAACGTTGAAAATTAAGCCGATGCAGGCGCAACCGCTTTTGTACTAAAGGACAAAGTGAAGCGTTTCCAAAAGCTGCACACCGCAGTCTGCACCGACGTATCCTTTCGACTCTTTGATACTTTTCAGGTGCAGCTCGTGGCAACAATACAACGATCACCTTTGGCGCAGCGCGCATAAATCTATCGAGCCTTGGATGGCGGTGGCGGCATATCCAGGCACTGCGCTGGACTGGCCTCGATAAAACCTCTGTGGGCGTGTGCGTGTGTGCGTGTGTGTTTGTGTGGCTGTGTGCGAGCGTATATAAAAGCGCATACCTTTGAATCCGTTGTAGCAATCGCAGCGATGCCACTCGTGGTTGCACTCGCCCTGTCTGCGATGGGCCGAACAGTTGTTGGGACAGACTGGCACGTCGCAGGCCTCGCCCATCCACGTGGCGTCGCACGTGCACACGCCCTCGATGCAGACTCCGTGCCCCGAGCAGTCGACGTGCGAATCTCTGCAATTTGCAAGCGTCCGACACATGTCGTACTCGTTAATCCATTTTAAGCCTCGGCCATTCGGTACATTTATTAAACATTCTCGAAATATCGTTACAAAGATGGAAAAATGGTTTATTCCTACATCGTGTTGTATGGTTGCACGTCATCGAACGATCGTGGCGCATTTGTCATTTGCGAAATTTGTTACAAAAAAAAAAAAGGGTAAATTATCGCACGATCGGGGTATTCTGGCCAGAACCTCGTTGCAGGGAAAAAGAAACGAGAGGAAGACGGTCGGTCGCCGGCCGCTACTACTCGCTGTACACACGGTTTATGAGTCAGACGAGCTGCTCGTGCGAGCGCTCGGCCAAGTGTCAGTAAACTCGGAAGGCCGACCAACAGACAGAGACACAGCGAAAGAGAGGGAGAGAGAAATAGAAAAAGAAGGCGAAGAAGAGGAAGAAGGAGAAGACGAGACACGGCTATACGAGAAGGCGCAGAGAGCCAGGGCGCATTGATTCTTTTTCTTGGCGAGAAAACAAGAGACAACGAGCTGAGGAGAGCGTGTATACTTATATACGACGATGCGCGCAACTTTTTCGACTTCTTTTGGTCGCGCGCGCTCGCGAGGAATGCGACGAATTATTTTGCGGAACGCCGCCGCGGCCCGAGCTTGTTTCGACTGCTGCCGCGTGCGTGACTCCATATGCGCGCTTCTATAAGGAATTTTGACTTTGGTATATTAAGCGTTTTCCAGCATTTTGGAAAGATTCCGATGGACGATTTAGATGGATTGTGAACGTTCTACTATATTGATTCAACGCAAAAGGCAATCTTTGAAATGATAAATAAAAATTACAATTTTCCCTGGCAATTCTTTATAATAGTTAGAGTCACTTTCGCTTTAATCTGAAGGACTTTGATAAAGCTGATTAGCGTTACAAAGGTTTCGTTCTCGTGACGTAAAGCTCATGCGCTCCGTAATAATGTCGATATACGCGGCGGATATAAATGTCTCAAACGAGGCGTTAATAACTACATACACGATATATGTCTTTTTCGCGCGCGATATTAAAAAAAAAACTTTGTTTGTTTTAAACAACGATAAAATGTGATAATCCGCGCGAAACAATTTCATTTCTAGGAAGAACGTTAATAATTTAACTTTAGACATAGTTAAAAAACAGTTATACCATCTTGTGTACCGTTATGTGTGTGTTTGACGCTGTAGCTACTAATTGCATTATATAAATTTCTGTTGCTAATTGCGTAATAATAATAGTGCAGTGAAAAATAATTTTAATTAAAATTCGACTCAAATAGAGCAATTAAAAGCCCTTGTCAATTGCATAATTTATAATTTGAATACGATAAAGAATGTTTTGCGTTAATTCATTAGTTTTCTAACAAGTTATTTAATCTGAAACTATACTTGTTAAACCGTCCATTAAAAGTTTTAATTCAATTTTCATTTATATCGCAAAATTTATACAGTAAAATATATTCAATAATTATACCAAAATACATTTTTCGATATCCATTATATACGTATAAAAGCTTAAAAAAATAGTTGCAATTATTTCTTGCAGTTTATTCAAAAACTGACGTAAGAACTGGATTCTATTACAAATTTAATGACCGTACAAAAAGAGTCATAAAAGATCATAAAATCCATTTGCATGTACATATACCGTCCTGGTACATTTATATTCTCAACTTCTGCAATCAGAGATAAATTTCAAAGCCTATAGTGCGAATCGTTTCATCTTATGGTCGCAACTCCGCCCAATATAAAAAAGGAGAAAATAAAAAAACAAACTCGCCACCTGCAGTACAATATTTAACCAAAGTTCACGCTTCCCTCATCAGCTGCACTGCATATTCTACACACAAAGTGGCGGGGAGCGGCAAAGGCGATACGAAATCGTCTTTGTCTATAAGAGAGGAGAGGTCACGGCGGCGGCAAAGTGACTCAACGAGAGGAGTTCGTCATCCATATACTCTCTTTCTCGCGTATAGCCTTACATATACGTACCACCCGTTTTCGAAACCGCGAACGCTGATGCTCCGAAACGCGCGCGCCTCTCGGTCCGAGGCATGCAAAGGCGACGAAAACGACAAAATCTCTCTCTCTCTCTCTCTCTCTCTCTCTTTCACTTGTTTCCTTCTATACGTCTGGTCCGTTCCTTCTTCGTCTTTCTCAGCCTCCCACGAACCGAAAGAGACTAGTAAGTAATGCACGCCGCGACTTGTTTATCGAATAGCTCGATTCGGAGTTTCCATGTTTGCGCGTGCTTTCGGTGCTTTTATTTCGTTCGAGTGGCTGCCGCCGAATCCTCTCCTCCTTGTTTACGTTAACAGTTCCTATACAATGAAATGTGGCTTAGCGATCTGACATTTTCGAAAAAAGAAAGTGTACCTGCGATTTAATTACCGAAAATACAATTGTTTTTATTATTAATGATTAGCTTGTATACGACTCGTTGAATCAACTGTACTCATCAATATATATCAAGCTTAAAATTCTTCTATCTAAAGTTAGCCGTATTCGCCGCTTAAAAATTCGGCTTGGCAAAGTAAGGGACACAAATTCCACAGACCGCGAAAGCGAAACGAGGCTTTTATTAAGGGCAGATATGCATCATAAAAAGTAGGCGGGGCGGGAAAGGCAAGGAGAAAGAGACACGAAGTGTTTTTTCTGGTCTTTTAATGCAGAGCCGCGGCGCTTCGCTTTTCCTTTAGAGACTTTAGGACTTGAGGGACGTTACGACTCGTGAATAATGAAGGAGACGAGGTTTTTTTTTGCTCTTTTTGCCCGAGCTCGAGTCTCTGAAGTTTCTTTTAGTGGATGAATTCGATTGACTTGTTCGCGAGGGAACGACGAGAACGCGGTGAGTGCACGTATCGCGAATCTCCACGTGAAAGAGGCACGCGATTCTAGTGGATTTTTATGGTGATTGTTCACTTTGGTGAGAATTTGATACGACGGCCAAAACACCTATATATAATAGCTTAAAAAATTTTTGAGTACCCTTTTCGTAAGCGCTGCAGGTAATGCGATGAAGCTGACAATTCTCTATTCGCGAATGTAAATCTGGTTTTAGATCGATATAAATATATATAGGTATAATTAATAGGTCAATAGGTTAAGTTTATTTTTAAATTTAGAAATTGATTCGCACAACGGATAGTTTTTTTTAAGAATTCAAGTAAAGTTCATCGGAATAGAAGAGAAATTTTCATATTTTTTTTTAAATAAAAAAAATCGATTCAAAAAGATTGCATCATTAATATTCAGTAGAGTCAGTACTGCCACTCGTTTGATTTCGTGACTTTTCCCTTATTTACAATCTAACTTCATTAAAAAGATATACATATCGGTGAGCGTGTAATATTATAGAACTACAATTAAACTAATCAACCTTTTAAAATTAAAAGATTAGAATTCAGCTCAGCATGCAAGCCTAGATAATGTTTTAATGGGATTTCCAAATAAGTGATTTTAATGGATGAAAAGTTAATTGTGTCCACGATTCCGAGAAAAAAAAAGTGAGCCAAGGTTAAACGTGGCTGTGATTATTGTAATTAAAAGTCCAAGCAGCTGCTACACGTTCATAAAAGAGGCTTGATGAAGTTATTAATTAATTAATTAACAATGTCGGCGCAGCGTAAATTGAAATGAAAAATGTAGCAAAATACATTAGTCATATAAAGTTATTATCAAATATTTTTTTCATAGTTTATCACCGTCGTTATATCAATTATGAATATTAATGTGAAACTTTGTATTTTTCCCTCCTTTCCTCGATTTTCCACGACTCGATGTACATAATAAAACAAAGCGAGCGGTATAAGAAGAAGAAAAGATAAAGTAAAGATTAGGGGGCGGCCTATCTTTGCGGGAATAGTCTCACCTGCTGGGGCAAGCGTTGATCTTGTAAGTGATGTTGAAGCCGCTCATGTTGTAAGCAACGTCCGAGTAGAAGTGCAATAGCGCACTGCCCGATCGGGCTATGACTTCCGGCACGCGCCTTATGTGATAGTCGTCCTTGTGCATGAGGCCGGTGAAGACGCCGAGGAGGGGCGCCTCGACGCTGTCGCCGTCGAATATGTAGAGATGGTCCCAGCCGCACTCTGTAGCGAACTCCTCTATGTGCATGCGTATCGTCGAGTTGGGGCTGCTTTCGATCAGCCATGAACACTTCACGTCCGTAGTGTAGTTGCCGACCCCGTCGTGGATGCTCCCCGAGGGCTCGGATAACCTGATGACACACAAGGACCATGCAAATTTCGTTAATCCAATGTATACTGCAGTACGGAAAATGTTCTTATATAGCGCTCCAAAGTATAGGGGAATTTAGTAGACGGATAAATCGTCATTTTTCCTACGAGATTTTTCATTTTCTATGCTGCAACATTTCTCTCTCTGTGTGGATTCTGTATATTCCTATATGCAAGAAAAAACTCTAAAAAGCTATAAGTATGTAAGTGTATAACGAAAGGTTGTTGCACGATGCAGATGTTCATTTGCAGAACGCATGGTCAGCATGTAAACTTGAAGCTGTTTTCATACACGCTGCATGCTTTAAACAGTGTTGAACTAATGATATTCATAATTTCAAATCAACTTAAATTATTGCATCTTGTTATTGTGTTCTTAACCTCTTTTTCAAACTAGTTTCGAAAATAATCATTATCAAACTCCTTGCCATAATCACTAATTTACTACTTGTCAAACATTTTGTATCCTTATCCAATCACTTCACGAGGAACAATTCGTCAGGATACGATAAGGTAGAAGGAAAACCACAGATGATAAAAAGTATGATGCAAATACTATGTTCTGTACCGATTTTCGATAAAAATTTATTGAAGCTCATACTTATTGTACAATAAAACTATGCGATATCAATAGAGACTTTTATACATTGTAAAAGATATAAATTTTATTATTTTACACAATATTTTTTTGTAAAAAAGATATTCAAGCAATATTAGATGAAGTGTACCGCTGATGAGCTCTATTTAGAATCATTATCTTAAATCACCTCAGATTAAGACCTAATTACTATGCTTTATATCCTCATAATCTTTATGTAAATATAAATACATATATTTCCTTATCGTATCAACATTTTTTGATTTCAGAAAAAAAGAAACTGTATAATCTGTGCCAATAAAAAAAAACGTAACTAAGACTAGCACAGCCAAGACAAACAATTACATGATTCAAACAAACAACAAACTGTTCGTTATCAAAAAATCCCTCATTCATTCAAAATTCGGCGAGGAGTAAAACCCGCGGCTTCAATCATCCGCCCAAATAAAATGCAGAGAGACAGAGAGAGAAAGCCAAAAAAGTCGCGTCGATAACGCACGTCTGCTCCGTATAGCGGTATACATTACGCATCTCTCACCCAGACGCATACAGAGGGACAGACACGCCTCATCCACACAGACACAGGCACGTTGTACTCGAGACTCGCTCGATCGGCGTAATTAACGCGATTATATGCGTGGAATTTAGCTCGAGCCCGAGACGTCACCGATGATGTCGTTTGCAAGCTCACTCTCGTATTATAACTCCCTGCTCTTCGAGAGGGAGAGAGACGATTCGTATTTCTCACGAGAGTGGAGCTGCTGTAATCTATACATATATGTACAGCTTTCAGCAGGTTCGAGCGGTGCACACAACACAAGGAGCTGCATTAATTGCCCGCGCTTTTCAGCAGCGGTACCGTGTTTATCCGCCACGGCAGGGCTATAAAGGTGTTTATGGGCAAAATTTGATTTTCCGCGTCCGCCGGTTTTCGAGCGAGGAAAAGTTTGCCGCGGGAAAATGGAGTTCGATACTGTTGATAAAAGGGTTTTAGCGCGGGGAAAGTTCAATTAGAGAGGGTGACTTTCATTTCTTTTTTCGTTTACAGCGCGATTTTCTCGAGAATGTTTGTCGAGGAAATTGCGCTTTCCGAGCGACGACAACGACGACGACGCGTGCACATGATGTCAGGCCCCTGCCGTTGTGCGAAAATACGTTAAAGTTTAGAAAGCAGGTAGTTTGATTGCCATGAAAGTTGTTTCGCGCGGGCACAAGTGGATTTCTGCTATATGACGTCTGGAACACATTTTTACGGATATTCCTAAAGTTTAATAACAGACTAATTAGCTACCCGATGCTGGAACACACTGTTTACCTTGTTGTTGCTGTTGAACTTTAATGAAAACAGAGAGAGGGAGAACAAATAAGAAAGCTTTCGTAGATAAATATAGTACACAGAAATTCCCTTGCAGCAAAGTGTAAGCTGTTACATTTCATAAACTGTATCCGCGAACTCTGCCAGCAACGAAACTCAATTACGCTCTCTAAATTAAATAACAAAATATTAAATTGAAATCTCAAGCCAGCTCAAGCCAAAGCGCACAATTATCAAGCGCCGTATAACGTTCCGTATACACTTTACCCCACGTGCTATTTTGTCATTTTCATTACAACAAGGTATGTATATTATAAAAGAGAAAAAAAAAGGCGAGGGAAGAGAACGTGCGCAAGCTCTTATTAAGAATTTTTATCTGCAAACCAGGAGGTAAAATATAGATTTATAGATCAAGATTACGCGCTTAGACTTTAGATTTATAGATCCAGCTTACGTTCGTTTTTTTTTTTTCTTCCTCGCTGTCCAAATAGTTAACAAAGCGCGATATTGCGCTTTGTATCTTTGTTGCTCAATCCCCTAAGACCTGCGACTATGTTGATTCGAGAATTAGGGTCAAACTGCTTTCTCGCTCTGGAATTATACTTGCCGCGAGTGTTTTTCAGCCACGTGTAGGTAATTATATTTTTTTCTCACTCTCTCTCTCTCTCTATCTCTCTCTCTCCTCTCTTCTTCGCGCCAATTTTGTATTCGTAAAAAGCGCTTGCGATAACGCCTTTCGCGGGCGGCTGTAATGACTCGTTTTATTTTCGCTTTTAATATTGAATTAAATACAGAAATAAATTTTACTGATTTTATTTTTCTTGTAAGATTTTGTCTTTTTTAAAGCTATGACGTTATCGGGTTTATTTATTACTGAAAAAAAATGTTGTTATGAACAGTGTAAACGGTTTGAAAAATAATAAAATAAAATGATTTTTTTTATTTTCTATAATATGATTCAGAGATGATGAGCGCATTGATATTGAGATATAAAAAAACCTTTTAAAATTTTAATTCTAAATCAAAAGAATATTAGTTTATATTAATATTTTTTAGATGAATTTATGAAGTTTATTCAATAAATATACACAAAAAATGTGATTCTACCATGCAATCCTAAAACAATACAAGGAAAAATTTCAAATTCGACTCGTTCGGTTGCTTTTTCAATTTTCTCGATAAAGTCCCCTTAACCAAACGAAATGTACATCTCTAATGTATGGAATTGATCATGATTACACCAATTTCCAGCACTACGAAACAGACACCCAATAGTCGTAGAGAAAAGAGCGAGAGAGGAGGCTAATTGTATGAATTTCAAATTCGCTTTGCGACAGTCGATGCAGTCGACCGATGCGTATCTCTCAATTTTCACCCACGAGCAGCGGCGCAACCAAGTTCCAGCGCGCTAAAGCAAGAGATAGCGAGAAAGAGAGACAATAAGCACGACGAGAGAGTCCTGCAGTTTATTATGTCTATACACACTCGGCATCGCGAAATAAAATTATGCAGGTGAAATAGTCAGCGACGTTACCCAAGAACTATCTCTCTATTCTCTCTCGAGTTCCTCGTTTGCTTTTAAATAATCAGGTTTATTTCAGAGCGTTCGAATATTACGCTTTTACTATTGTGGAATTAAAGGTGCTTGTGTGAAACCGACATTTTTGAAATAAAATATATCTTATCTCGGCTTTAACAAAAAGAAAAACGCAGGTCGATAATAAAATTGTACGTAATAGGTTCGTGCATTAAAAGCTACAATTTCATATTTCACGATGAATATGATTAACGAACCAGCGTCTCGTTATCACGATGATAACTTTGTTAAGGAAAATTATTACAATTAGTAAATGGCGTACAAAATACACTGGTGCATTAATTTGAATAAATCGGATTACTAAAAACATGATTGTCAAGTACAAAAACGTTCCGCTTCATTAAGCTGCGGCAGCCGAAAATCCTAGCAATAAATTCTGTTCCCCCAGTTTGCGTTCGTACAAGCGAATGGAAAAAATTACAGTTTCCCTAACAGTTTAGAATTGAATATCGCTGGCTGGCAAACGCAAACAATAATATTTTCACCTCCTCTCAAGTATAGACACTGAATTAAAACGAAATAGCGCTGAAGCAACCGTTGTTGTGTAAATAACTTTATGATGAAATGAATCATTATATAAAATTGTACGAACGCCACGGCGCGTTTACATAATTTTCGTTTAGCCATGTGACTTGAATAAATGTAGATATAGCTTTATAGACACGCTGTAAATGTGATTTATGGATGCTCCGGTATGATTGATTCAACGGTAACTGACAAAAATAAATTGCCAAGATTATTTTTACAGAATATCGCGATGCACTTTTGCGCGTTGAAAGTATATGCAACATTGATTATTGCTTTATTGATTGATGTTGCAATATGTGGAAGTTTGAAAATTGTAACATATTTAAAAAAAGAGTGTAACGTTTCACCTTGAATAATACAAAAGCTCGATAGAGAATGATTTTATACTTACGAATACCTATTAGATATGCGAATACATCAGATTCAAAATTCATAACGAATAATGCTCTTCTATATAATAAATTATTTAGAGCCAGCATAAGAAAATTAATATAACGATCCTTAACTCTAAATATAATTAATAACTTAAAAGTGCTCGTATAGATTCTACTCAGCTTGAGAGGTTTTTCTTATACTAGCATCACGGAAAATAGAACATTAGAAATAAGGCGCGTTTATAAAATTTTAGCAGTAGGAAAAAGTGCTGCTATGTGAAATATACCAGTTATACAATAATCAATAGCCATATTTTTATCATAAAATACAAAATGAGTTTTAAAAATTGTCTTATATTGGCTTATCTTACTCTAGAAAAAGTATTTTTATCACTACCACATCTTGAATTTTAAAAATAGAATAGACCCAAAACAAAAAATTATATGTAAAAACTTATCTTTAAATTCACGCATACAAAGATTTTGATTCACAAAGGTCCATTTAAAAAGTTTAACATAAATTCAAACTTTATTTGAAGAACTTCTAAATTTTTTTTTCACCAACCAAAATACATACGTTTCCGTGCAATTAATCTATCTTATCTAGTCAATAAGTTGAAGGAACAAAATGAAAGGGCACAAAGAAGAAATCCCGAAGTAAGTATAAGAAGAAGCGCGAGAGGAGACAGGCGGTAGTAAGTTGAGTTTGGTCTCGTTTCGAATTCAGATCACACGCGGAATCAAAGGCATAAAGTAACGGCGATCAGAAATGTAGATTGAGAGAAGGCCAGGGAAAATTCAGCGCTTGGAAGCAGGAAAACGAAGTTGTACGACTTTGGCCGCGGCTGCGGCGGCGGCGACGTCGAGCAGCGCATGTACCGCTGCACCACCCAGACAGGACTTTCACGCTACACATACAGAGAAAGAGAGACGGAGTTCCGCGAAAAATGAAATGCGGCAGTTCTAAGTTTTGTGCGACGAGCAAACTTTTTTAGCTGGTACAGCCAGGCAGGAGACGAGGATTAAAAAAAGGGGGGCAAACATTTTTCATTTAAGTTGTTGTAAAAGAAGGGCTCGAGAGAGAGAGAGAAGAGTGAGTGACTAAATGCGGGCTCAAATAGAGCTTATATGTACCTGCGAGCTCTGAATTATTGCGCGCATCTTCGGCTTGTTTCGAAATCATCGAACTTTTATGATATCACTGTTATTTAATCCGGCTGATGTATCGCTGTATGTGGAAACTATGTGAAAAGGTGCTTTTCATCGAATCTCAAGTCTTTAAAACTATTGATATTTTTAATAAACAGCAGCTTCATTTTATACCATAGTTTTGTTCAGAGAATTTATTGTTTCGTTTTAATAAAGAGCGTAGATACACAGTTTGGAAGTACGATACAGACGTAATAGGCTAAATTTAACGAGGTTATTTATTCACCAGTCTCGATTGTTCGCAATAAATAACTAGGGAAATGTATTGTGGAGGTAAAAGGAGCAAATAAATCGGTTAGCGTTGCGACATACGCTATGCAAAAATACTATTTGTATGGAAAAATCTCTATATTTAAATTTAGTGGGCTTTAATGGTACGTGGAACGTTGGCTGACATTTGTCAGGCGTAACACGTGCAATTTTTTATAAATTAAAAAGTTAAATTTCCAGGTTTGTTGTCAAGCTGAAGAAAAATTTTTATTTTCTCCAAAAAATTTCGTTATTATTCTGCTCAAGTATACAAGAAAATACATATCCGTACAAATTCAAGCTTGCGTCGTATAAATATTTACAATACTACGTGGACCAGTTTATACAGAAAAAAAAAAAAATAAACAAGAAGCAGAAACGCACTTTTAATAGTTTAATTCGATGCAATTTAGAACCGCAGGCGACTTGAAATTAGTTTTTTCTTGCATCAACAAAAAAAGCTGCAACTGCTGGGCAAAATGATCATAAATTTTTTCACTCTGCAAATGAGGAAAGCAATACCTGTCGGTATTAAATAACATTTTGCTTTTGTAAACCCTCTTAAAGATGTTTGAAAATATTATTTTAACTCGCATATTCTCATTTCGCCTTTCATCAAATGCTAAAATAACACCGCTTAACAAAGAGAACAATGATTCATCATTCAATTTTAAAGACATTATTAAATACACGTAAATTTCGCACAAATTCAATTGTTAAATGCAAGGAACGGTAAAGTTTTATAGCAGAATATCCGTTTTCAAATGAAATATCTCTCTCTCTCTCTCTCCCCGAAGGACTGATTCACCTTCGAAAAATCATACCGAACAACCGCAAAATGTATTCAGACGAGGAGCGCGCGTGAAACAGTATATTATATATCGGCGCAACTGACGCCACTAAAAAACGTATATATACACAAATCCGTTATATACCAAGCTCATGTTAATGCTCATTAATTCGCATCGTAAAATTATCATCGGCTTTATTCTACGTGTCTCGCCGCGCGCTTCCTCTCTCCCGCTCTTACTCTTTTGCCCGACAAAGAACGCAAAACCGTACTCGTACACACATGCACACACACACACACACGAGCGAAGAGAGAGAGAGAGAGAAACGTCGAGACGTGCGTCGTGAGTCGCCCGGACGATAGGCCACGACCGGGCCGTCGATCGGTGGAATGGCCGATTTACCGTTAACGCTTGTGTGTAAGCCTCTCTCGACACTCGGATAGTATATATATATATGTATATATGTGTGTGTGTGTGTGTGTACATATATATATACTGCACGCAATGTATGAGCCGGAGAATTTTCGTATTATATATACGCAATGGAGACGAGCTCTGAAAGAGCGCTCTTGGCTCAAGGATTCCGCAGGAAATCCTCGGCTTACTTTTTTTGTCCACCTTTGTCCACTTCTTGACCTCGGTCGCCCACCTTTTTGTCGGTATTTAGAGTTCAATCGGTATTCTAAGAGTAGCTATTTTTCTCTCATTTTTTGTTCAATCTCGTTTATAAAATACACATAGCATCGTTCTGTACTAAATTTAGATTATCTCTCCTAAATTATGGGTTATTCAACTCTAACTTTTTGAACGCTTATTAAAATCATATTACTTATAAAGGATAAATTTTGTACAAGCAGCTGTGCTTTAAGAAAAAGAAAAAAACATACCCTCAACGCATTTCATTTCAACCGTTGGGAGCAATTCGAAAAAAAATAATGTCGAGCGAATTCACGCTTTTCAGAAGGTACAACGTCGATGAGGAAGAAGATAAGCACCGGCCGAACAACGAAGGATGAGAAGTTTCGACGAGACGTGTATGGACGAGAGAGAAGAGCCTTGGGCCTTTTTGATATACATACCTCCCTATATGTATATGTATACTTTGCAAAGCACACGCGGTGCACGTTGCGTGACCGACTCGTGTGCATCGGACGCGCTGATTTTTTCTTTGTACTTCGCAGATTAAATTAATCGCATTTAAAAGTGTTTAAACGTTCGGCAATCGACTATTTTTCTTTTTCTTTTTTTTTCAAATGTATCGTGTAAGGGAATAAAAATTTAAAAAGGATTGCCTTCGTATAATTTCATTAAAAGTAGCAATAATAACAATTTTTGTTTATTTATATTTTTAAATGTGTATTCTTCCAACAATATGTTTCATTATTGGTTCAAAGACAATTGAAGTGAATTTGATACATTAAAAGTTCTTGCTTTAATTAAAATTAATTTCATTCAGCTCACTGGTTATCATTTTAATGCGTATTGAATGTATTGCTTTTATAAATATTATTTTTTCATTTTGTTAATAATTACAGACATAGTAATGAGATTGTTACTGGGCAATAAAGCATTGATAAAATATATTCAAGCTTAATGCTTTAATTTTACACTGTTATTATACTTTGCAACAAGTACATGTTGAATAATTCATAAGCGAAGTATGAAAACAATACTTTAATTTTTTATGAAATGTCAAAGAGAAAGTATACTTCACTGCACAGTGATCAATAAATACTGGTAAATTTATTACAAAGAATTTTAACAAAATAATTATTCATATAAAGTGAATATCTAATGTCGATCATGGGAGCCTGTATTATCTTTATCTATACATATTTTTATGCCAAGAGTTTTTTATATTAAAATTGTCATACGAACTTTAATCATTGTAACACAAGTAGTCATTATACATCATTGTAGATACAATTATTTAATTTACAGGCTACAAGATATATACAAGAAAATAATTATGGTCATACCTAGAATAACTTAGAATAAATATAAATTTTAAATGAGTTATAAAAGAAAATGTAATAAAGTGTAAATAAGTCACTAATTGAAGTAAAAAATTGAGAAACTTCACTAAGTTGTGTAAAAAAATCTTTTATACAATAAATCTCTTGTATTGCAGTTGCTGATATGCCTAATATTTACTTAATACCATTATCAAAGTATTGCAATGTAAAAACTTTTAAAATTGTGATAACTTTTTTGAATCACTGTACCGACGTGAACTTTTAACTACTTCAGTTTATCAATGCTTATATTTTTACACACTGATTTTAACAGGGTCAAAAGTGTATGACATCATATTACCTCATTAAATTAACCTCAATGAAATATTGCTCTCAAACAAATCACATAAAAAAGATTTGAAAATATATGCTGGTTTCTAGTAATTCGGAAATACATATCGAGGTAAATAGGTATTCAATAATTGAGAACATATTTTTATTAATAGATTTAATTGACATCATGAACTTTCATTATTAATAAAATGACAGTTTCAATGATGGAAAGATTCAGTCTAAAGCGTTTGTCACTTGTATTATTTTATAATGAAATATACAAACTCTAAGAAACTTTGAATGAATAGAGTATTACAGATAGAATTGTTAAAAGTTAAGAAGCTTACTGTACAACTATACTAGAATTTTCAATTGTTCAAGGTGTCTCTTTGTTTCCTTATGTAGCACATTCTGTTTACGTTTATTAAATAGTATTTACATGCTTAAATTAGGTATCACATTCGTTATTACATAGAACTTAATATTTATAATTTGACTACGTGTGCAAAAATTACCTATAGCATTCATTTCCTGGAGAACTTTGAATATTCAAAAGTTTTGTTTTGACCGATAAAATCATACTTGTTTAAGGTCAAAATATGCAATCTATTCCACTGCCTTACTCATAAAGAGGTATCAGTAGTCATATTTTATCGAAGAATTATTCATTTTTATGTAAATCATGCATGCAAACTATACATTATCCGGTAATGATGCTACAGTTTCACATGCATACCATTAATTTTTGCAGCTATTTCCTAAAAATAATGAATGCACCAAAACTATTCGCATACTCAAAAAATCATAACAATTGATTATTAGAAACAAAACAAGCATGGCTCAAGCAGAGCGAGCCTCCTATCTCTCAAACTAAACCTAGATCTCTGACCACTTAGTGCTGCACTTGACTCAGAACTCCAGAGAGAGTGGCAATGAACCCAAATAGAAAAAAGCGCTGCAGCCCAGAAAAGAGAGGAAGAAAAGCAAAGGAGAAGAATCACTGGTCTCTCTCACCTGACTTTGCTAGCACAGTATTGACAGTTGGGCCCTTGCCAGCCCTCGCGGCAGAGGCAGCTCCCGTTGACGCAGTTCCCGTTGACGCAGCTCTCCAAGTCGCAGGCCGAGGCGTTCGCCCCGGCCAGACTCGTGGTCGAGCTCGCGGCCGCGGTCTCGAGTGGCGCGGCGCACTGCAGAAGTGCCGCCCAGGCGACGATGCTCCAGAGCAGGGAAGTGCCGGCTGCGACCCGAAACCCGGCCCTCCTTCCGCCTGCAGGCCTACAACCGCTGCTCTTTTTCTTCTCGTCCTCTGCCTCCTCCTCATCCTTGTCATCGTCGCGTCTGCAACGGCTCTCGCCACGTATAGCGGCGGCAGCTTTTCGCCGGTACTTGGACTTATACAGGAACAAAAACATCTGCGCGGCTTCTGCCATTTTGGTAGGCTTCCATGTCAGCGCGCTGAGACAATGGCCGACGGCGAGGAGGTGTGCGCCCCGTGGGTCTCGATCACCCTCGATCGAAACAGCCCCTCGATCAGCGCTGACTGCGACCTGCGTCTAGCGGTTACTTGGCTCCTCCGCTCCGCTCTTCTCTCTCTCTCTCTCTCTCTCTCTCTCTCTCTCTCTCGCTCTCACTCGCCTCGACGTTCCAGACCCGACCGTTCACCGTGGGGAAACACACGTATACACACTCACACGCGCGCGCGATACACCGACTCTGGCTGATCCGCTGGCTCTAATTCGGGGGTGGCCGCGAAGCCGGGAGTTGACAGAGAGAGGGCGCGAGACGTGTACGTATGTATCGTCGTAATTCGTAGGCTACGGACCGCTCGCGAAGAGTGTGCGTGCCGACGAGAGACGACGAACCGCTCGACTGGCGAGTGTTCCGAGTGTTCCGACGAGCCGAAGGAGCTGTATAAGAGCCCCGCCTGCTGCTACTGCTGCCCGTCGTGCAGTCAGCACTCAGCACTGAGCACTGTCAGCAGAGTATTCTCTCTCTCCTTTACCCCAGGAGCGCTCGAGAGAGCCGCCGTTCCTCTCGGAGTATTATTGGGTTTCGTCGGTAGTGGCGGCGGCGGCGGCGGCGGCGGCAGCGGCCGGATGATAGCTCGGCAGCGCTCTAACGCTACTACTGCTCTTTCTGGCTAGCGGCGCAGCTCCGTCGACGGCAGCGGCGGCGGCGGCGGCGGCGATCCTCCGGACGATGCGCCACCTCGTTATCCCCATCTCCTCGGCAGCTCTCTCTCCCAAGCGGCGCAACACCGAACACTGCTGCTGCTGCTGCTGCCGACCACGACACCGAATACTCGCGGCGCGGAGGAGAGAAACTCGATCTGCATTTGCTACTCCGTACTCGCCTACTCGCTTGCATACACACACACACACACACACCTGACACACCTACACCTATACACCCTGACACACCTACACCTATATACCGTGCGCACTCGTTTGCGCTGACCACCTGGCTGACCTGGCTGGTTGGCTCGCCTCTCTCTCTCTCACTCTCCCTTCAATATTATTGCATATCAGCCTTTATACTGCACGTATGGCGAACGCGCGCGCCGCTGTACGCTGCAGCTGCAATGCTGCTTACACACGGAGAGAGAGCCGCGACTCGCGAGATTGCACGCGACACCGACGCTGGCTGTAATGTGCATATATACAGTTACACAGTCAGTAGAGCAGGTTCATTGTTCAGGTACGGGTGGCTGTTGGAGTCCGTAGAACTGTGGAGGCATAGAAAATTGAGGAGATGAGATGACAAGTCGATTGCTGAGGCAAGTATGCGAGATGGAATTATGCGTCGGGTTCAGCAACAGCAAGTAGCTCTGCAGTCTGCCAAGCTCTGCGACCGCGTCGGAGAATCGAAATGGCGCTGACAAGCTTCTGATTGGCTGCTGTATCGCAGCTCGTCGCAGCTCGCTGAGAAAGCGGGAAATCAGTCAAATTTGTATTTAACGCAAGAGAAAGACTTTTTAAACTACAAACAATGAAGGATGGCTGTTGCTCATAAGGATTTTAATTTTTCGACTAATAATTTTAATAGACTTAATTTTGTAATTGAAAATCTCACTTTAAAATATATATTTACAAAAAAAATCAATTATACTGTTTTAAGTGAATAGCTACAGATTGATTGCAATTAAAACTTTTTTGTTTGGAATTGAACAATAATTTCATAATTAAAATCTATATTTCATTCTACTTATCCATACATAACATGAAATGTAGAAAATAATTAATTGATAAAATACATGTAAGCAGATAAGATCAGATTAAGTGGGACAGTAATATTTATGCCATTGATAGTTCAATGTTTTCATAATTTACAATATGTATTTAGCATTTAAAACTGCAATATTATAAAGTTCTATTCCTTTTAATAAAATCAGTAGTAAAAGTCGATGTAGGTACATTAATAAACAAAATATTTTCTTTCTTAGACTAAGATGCTCAAAAGATTGAAATAAAAAACTGTTAATTAGTCGTGTATTAAGTATATCGCTTTATAAATGTTTAATAACTTCTTAAATCAGTTTCGTTGTGTATTAAAAATTATTACTGTTAGTAGTAACAGACACAATTATGTTATATTCATAGTAAGTAGTAACAGAAGATCATTTAGCCATGCACTACTTAAATTATATTGTTTTCTAGAATTTATTTATTTCAGCTGTCCTTAACATTTACACTAAATAATATCAAGTTCATATAGGAATATGTAGTAACAATATCTATTTATAAACTCTTTTGCATTATCTACTTAGATACCGTAAGCTTAACACTTTCATTTATTGTTATAGAAATATTGCAGGTATGTACATTTTCTAATAATGGTAACGTTTTTATCGGTGATGGATTGAACAGAAGAAACTTGATATCGAATTCTGAAGATGTCGCTGAGAACATCGATTTCCATCAAGCTACAGAAAAACGACTCGAAAAAAAATAACAGAAAAACATCTCCACGGGTAATAAAAGTCAACTGGTCATATGGTCAATGGTCATATCCATAGGTAGGCTCGTAAAGTATGCTCGGGTAAAATTATAAAATTCCAGTGCTCCTTCCCAAGAAAAATCGTAAAAGTATTCCTTTATCTCTCCGAAACATGCGCAACAAACTCATCTACCATCTTTTCATCTCGAATCTAGGAAACATCTACATTCCAGACATAGTTCCTCATCATAGCTACCCTCCCATGCGAACGTGACGCGCGGCGAAAGATCAGTGCCTACTCACATATTAAACCTAACCTCACATGTTGCTGTCGCGCCAGCCAGTTGCCATTGCCACCGAATCCTACACACGTATGTATATACACGTACGATCAAAGAGAGTGAGAGAGGGAAATGGAGAGCGAGAGAGAAGGATATAGAGAGGGAGAGCATGCGTTCCTCGTGTAATATGGACCGGTCGCCGCTCGTGAATCGCTTGCTGCTTGCTGCCACCGCTCAGTGAACAAGTTCAGCTCGCACGGGAACGTCGTTCTCTCCTTGTCTTACTCACCTCGTCAGTCGTCCTCCTCATCGCCGTATGTAAATAATAAAAAAAAACTATCAACACGAGTGTGGGTTTCAGTTGTCGCGCGCCGATACGAAACTTAACCGTTTCCTTCTGCATTTGCTGCTAATCATTGCGAGGCAGGACCGCAGACAGAAACTGTTTGCATACCCCAACGCAGCCCCGTCATAACACACACAGTGGTACGTTTAAACCAATATTTATTTATTTATAATCTTAGCTTCTGTTTACTTTCCGTTCTATTTTCATTTTATCTATCGCAAACAGATGACATTTTTGGACTGTGATCGCCGATAGTACGAAAAGAAAAATCCATTTTGAGCTTATATGTGCACATGGCATTTTTCGATTCGCTGTCAAAGAATGTAGAAATAGAAAGGACTTAATTATAGAATCGATTGTCCGAACGAGCGTATGCTAATAAATCTGAAGTTATACTTTCTAGTCTGGCCTGCAGTTTTTCATTCCTTTCTGCAATTTATGATATACAGTATAATATATATAACACGCACCCGCGTGGCTGGTATATAATACATCCACTTCCGCGTATACTCTTCTCTTTCAAACCACTGTCATGCACATATATATATAACTGCATACGTATGCTGCACTTATATACATAGCGTGCAGTGAACGAGCCTCGGTAGCTCCAACTATAGTATCCAACTATAGTATACGTTACGCTCGCCGGTGTTTCCGGAATCCGGGGGCTCGCAGTATGCGATGATAAAAGCGAATAGGAGTGTGAGTAGTTTGTGCGTTGCGACGAGTCAGCGGAACCTGGGGGACTCGTGTATTAGATTTTACAGGCCCTTCGTGCGTTTTCTTTCTACTTGTATACGGAATCGCATGTACGATCCAGCCGTTTTATAGGTATTCCAGAAATTTCTGTGTTTACTTTATGCTGATGAATGCGTTCGCCGTGTTTGAATGCAGTTTTTTTTTTTGGTTCAGTGGAACGCCCGGGGAGTTCGGTTTGTTATTAAAGTTGATCGTGCACTTTGTGGTGGGCAATAAAATTTGAAGGAATTTTTTGTCATAGCCCATAATTTATCGTAATTTGTATTTTCGAAAAACTAAAATTTTATTTTGACCTAGTCTTACATTAGTCTTGAATATAAGATTTTTTCTTTAAATTATTCACGACTAAAATTTTTATGGATATCTTTTCTTATATATACATTTTCATTAAATATTTTCCATTTCCCGGTGTAGTGTTTGATAACATTATATCGATTAATAATGAAAAAAAAATGTGACTGTTACTTCATTTTAGTTGTGAAACTGAAAACTTAAGAATATTGTATAAAACACAGTCTTGATAAAAGGCGGAGTGACAAAGAATTGCTATTCCTGGAAAAATAATATTGTTGTTAAACATTGCATGCTATAACCGCAAATAATCTCTTAAATTGTAAATCCAAGGTATATATAATAACAGAAATGTATTGTATCGCAGCAATAGTTTACTTGGTATATTTGATCATTATAGTTGATACTATTAGGAATATTTATGAATTCGCTATTTTCAAATATAGCAGTCCGATGCCTAATTTTGCGCTGATATAATCTATCCACTTTGAGATGTCAATTTGTTCATTTATTTTAATATAATAGCTTATCTTATCTATACGCGTTGTAGATTTATCCATTTACTTCGTTTGTAAAAAGTTTCCGCGATTTTTTCAAAATAATTCGGCTATATGTAATGATATCAAACTTTTCCTTTATTTTATAAACCAACTATTATACATGAATTTATCCAATTATTTTTAATAAATATACCTTTTCATTAATGTGTGATAATTATAAGACTTTTTCATTTTTAATGGCAACTTAACAATAATAGTTAAATTTTGCTTCGAAAACAGTGGAATCTCTATTAGGGCAGATATTTTACTACTAAATTCGTCAAAATAATATTCTCTTCCATTAATCCCTCAGCATGTAGCGCAAGGTCATGACCCTAATGTTTTGTTTACTTTCACATTTACATGGAGCAAAGGGTGACGGTGTATTCCGCACGCGAAGTCCGTCGAGTAACAGGCCTCTGATAATTTACGCAACGCCACAATATTCGTTTTTTGATAATCCCCGCGTAACTAAGTAATAGGCTTTTCATCTAGCGTAAATAGGAGCAGATAAGAAAAGTTGCACGAGTCTGTCGCACGAGAGAAATTCGTAAAGCAATAGAGATAATTTTGTAATCGTTGCGCAATACACTTTATTTTAATCAGTATTTTTAAGTTTGTAAGTACCAAATAATATCGTTCGATTTGAATAAGTACCTACAATCGCCATTCGTTTATTTTTATGAACGAATGGCGATGAAAATTTTAAAGATTTATTTTGATTATGAAACCACCCGTCAAATTCATTATGAGCGTCAAAAATATCGAAGTTAGGCTTTACAGTGCTCAGTTAGATGATCTTCGAACTTTCAGATTTTCGAGGGTACGGAATAATTTTTCACGGACACATAAAGCGCAAACCGCATTATACCGGTTGTCCCCGAAATTTATACATCCTAAACCTGCAGGCGTCGTATGTAGCACTTTATAAACGTTGGTTCATTAACCCGTTTTGTTCTGGCTTCCCAGACATGTTGTCGTTTCTCTCAATCACTGTACTCTTACTTTTATCTCTTCTTTTCTCTTGAGTAATAGCAAATGAAATAATGTATATAGTGATTTGTTTTTCTTCTGCTTCACTTGCAGATCGATGAAATTCGGTTTTTAACGGTAACGAGCTGAAAATCCATCGCAATGCAGAGAACAAACAAACTAGGATCGGTTCCGTCAGAGACAGAGTTACCAAGTAAAGATCCCGAGGATATCAGGATTGGAGGACTTGAAGGGTGAGTTTTTTCGTTAGTCAAATATCTCATTGAATTTAGTTCTAGATTATTACTGCTTGGTAATTTATAAAACGGTTTATTGCACAAATGTATAATATTTAGGAAATATAAAACATTTTAAATTTAATAATTTTTATAAATAATTGAAGCAAATATTTAATTTTAAAGAAAAATGTAACCAAATTTTATACTAACTAAAATTACAAGTAGCACTAAATTTATTTTTATTCTACCCCTTATCACTTTTCGGCATTAAATTGTATTCTATTTTAAAGTGCTTTACAGCAATGAAAGCGTTCGGCGCTTATTTTTACCTCTTCAATCCAGTCCACTCTCGGCGTAATCCAATGACGATTTGCATTTCCAGCCATTATAGCATTTGAAATAGGTAGTATTCAATTTTGTTCCAACATTCCAAAAGAACGTCCCAAAAAAGTGCACCTCGTCAATGATTCAATTAAAATTTTACGAAGAAAAATGTATCATTAAATAATTTAACGTGCGTGTAACACAACCACAAAAGCTAGTCGCTGCACACAAGTTGAATCGAGTTTTCAATGGCAGCGCAATTGGCAATGACACTTGTTTCGCTGTATACGTGTGCGCCTGTTGTATATCGCACGCGTCGCCCAATGGTCCTCAATCTGCCATAATCGAGCAGACGATTTAATCTCGTCGCCAAGTCAGGCAAATCGCTTATCTTCGACCAGTAGAAGAAAGCGTTCTATAGTAATTTTGTCGAAAACCAACGATAAGCGGCTGATCATTCGGCGATAAAGTCTCGATATCTGATCCTAGGATATGTGATTTTAAAATAGTTTGTGCGAATAGTCTCTGTGCACGTGTTACCAAGGCTTAATACTGTAAAAAATTAATTTTGAACTTTGCGATAGTACAATATCTAAGGAATTTGGACAGGTATAGAATTAATATTAATTCTTTTATATTCTATAGTCATATATAGTGTTGAAAATTGTAGCAATATAATTTTTGAAATGTTAAAGAACTTACATACTTAATTTTGATACATATTTTTTTATTTATTTTTCGCGTAATTGATAACTCGAGTGCAATCTCAATGGTAATAATTTTTTTACTCATTCGAATTACCTGCACGAGACTTAGATAAGTATCACCCTATGCTGTCACAATATGAGAATTCATAATTTTGCATCAAGTTTTATCTTTGCCATTAAAATTTTTTAAAATTTGTAAAGTAGAATTTACCATGTAGTGAATTAATCAGGAAGGTTAAACATCAAGAATTTGAGATAGTACTTGAAATACGATTAAAAATTCCTTTTATTTAAATGATATGTCATGGTTAATATCGACACTGTCAATCAATTAATTGATGATGACGATTGTTGCAAGATAAAATTGAAACATCGTTCGACAAAAGAATTCTACATAAAGAAATATACTTTTAATTTTACAACGTTAAACATTTAGTAGCATCCAACACGAGTTTCGTTAAGATAATAAAAGTTTTTGCAAGACAATCGAATTAGTCACCATGTATGGATAATTTTTTATACTACTTGGGAATGTCTCTTTTTATTGATTATATTTATATTAAGGATGCTAAATGATTGGCAGTTTTAAAAACGTTGTAAAGGGCTTCAAGTGATCGTCAAAGAACAAAAGTTATATAGAACAGCAACTTTTATTGATACATGCTGAATTAATTAATTAAGCTTTAAAGACATTTTTTATTGTGACCTTTTTTATCTCTCTTGCCCCTTGAACTGTACAATATCAAGGCTCGAGACAAATCGTATCGCGCGCCATATCACTTTGTTAAAGCAGATCAATAGCTTATAATTAGGATATCGTTAAATGCAATTGGTGCGTAAACTAAGATGATGCACTGAAAGGTCTTTAACCTCGTTTTAACTACTACTAAGTCGGAATTATTGGAATTCAACGAAAAAATTTTCAGGTTTGCTTTTTTTATTCAATCAAATCGAATTTCGTTTTTTTAATATACTATGAATGTTACTTGTGCGGAAAATTATCACAAAATATAGACCGATTATGATTTCTGTCACATACCAACGATGACTTCATACTCATTCATTTCCGCGGATAAAAGCTATTGTATTCTTAGTTTATGCGTCTTAGTTTTTTAAATGATTCTTTCTGCGAGCAAAGGCATCCGAGTTGACACTTTGATTAGCGAGTTTAAATCCTTTTTACGTCACCCAAACAATTAAACTGGCAATGCTCTTATTAGAAGAAGTACAGAAATGTTTAAAATGATTTTCTTTCAATCAATGCTTCTTTTTTACGCATTATTAGCGCATGTAAACGATTTCTTGACATCAGCAATCATGATATAATTATCTGCATTTTGATTCTGTAACGGACTTGATAGCAACAAACGAATTAGTATATTTAATTAATTTGTATAGATCCAAAAGATAACCGAATCAAGGTTGAGTACATGTCATAAGTTTTGTGTATGTCAATATTAACAGAATCAATAAAAACAAAGTCGAAATACAAATTTTGTAAAATGTAATTTTTTTCCATTACATAAAAAATTGTCATTTACACAGTTTTATTAAGAGATAAAATTTGATATTATATCTATACGTCAATAAGGTGAAACCTTGTGGCACTTTACATAATATCAGCTGCTGGATATATTTTAAGTCGGAACTTATTTACATGATTTCGATTGTACATTGATGATTAATATCTGTATCAGCACATTTGACGTTTTTCCGATAATAATATCGATATTGCGAATTGATTGAAAAAATTTTTAATTAAAATCAATTTAAAAAGATGCACCAGTTAATGTGAATATAATCTGCAAAAAATTGTTAAAAATTAATTTAAAACGCACGTAATTTTTAAATTTACTAAAAGAAATAAGTTAAACTTACAAGAATTTCTTTATTTTAATTTATTTTATTGCTTATTAGTAGATAAAGTATGTATAGATAAAATAAAAGTGATCAATTTGTATAAAAATATATAAATTGCAAAGTCTGCTCCTTTCATCTTTAAATTACAGCATAAACTATGATAGTAAAATGAAAGTAAAAAACTAATTATTATTATATTTATTTTAGTTTGTATATATATTATGTATATTTCCTTTTTACATTTCAATTTCTACAACAGAAATTGCACTACACACTCGCACACACATAAAAAAATTTAAATGACGTAAACAATATTTTTACATATGCATCACACGCGATAATTTCGAAAGCCAGAGTACAATACATATAATAAGTTTGATAATCGAAGTGACTAATTTTTCGTTTCAGGGGAGCGACGCATTCGACGCTGTTCATATTAGATGGAAGGGGAAAGAAATTGTCTGAAGTTAGAGGTCCTCATACGAATCACTGGGTAAAGTGTCCGTACATTATTTTCAAAGCGATGACACGAAACGCGTTCATTGAAGAGTTAACGAGTCGCCGCGCAACTGCGCGTCTGCGCCATCATTCGATCTTAACTGCATAAGCGTACCAGCGGGAAAAACATTTAATAATATTCCTATTTTCGTCTTTTGTCTTTCCGAGAGGAAAAGAGCTTGGACCGAGGGCGTGAAGTGGGCATTAAAACTATTAGATTTAGTCAATTGAAATTAATATTTATTAAAATTGCTGTTAAAGACATATTTATTTGATTTTATTAAGTCTTTACACAGAATATACAAATAATTATGCATAATAAACGTTATTAGTATAATGTGTGAGAAAAATTGTCACTTAAATATTATAGCATCATTAAGACATTTAACTTTTATTTCATGGCGTGAACAAATTGAGACTTCTTGTATTGTAAAGGTAATAACTTCGTACTATTATTTTACAACCTTTTTTTATACCCTTTTTTCAATAATTGCTATAGTGTACAGTTATGAATGATTATACGAATTAATTTTTTCTTTTAATGATTTTTATTTTTAAATATATTAATAAATCTAGGAAAAACCAGGAAATATATTAAATCTTGATAAAAGAACCGATTAAATTCGAAAATCAAAGAAACTTTTGTTTAAAATACGTGGCTGATAATGACAACGAATAACTAATTAACTTTATGAATTTTTTCTTTAAAAATAGTTTACTTTTTTTGCTATGTTAATCAACTATGTTCTATAGAATAGTACAGAGAAGTAATATGTCACAATAAGAGAAATGGTGTTGTCTCAGCTTCAATTTACACGGCGAAGAATGCCTATAAAATATTGATACAGTATACCACACACTCTATCTGTATATTACAAGTGGCAATACTGTCATTCTCATAAAGGCGAAAATTCATACCTACACTTATCTAAATAAAGATAAGATTTTTCTCCAAATGCTAGTAAATACTAAGTTTTATATTTTTTGTAAAGTAAATGTCTTACTCGAGCCTGGGCTATACTACTTGCATTTCATTACGTGTAGATATCACGATAAAAAACTGAACATACCATTTTTAATTATAAAGAACACGTGGTAGTTTTTTTATTTCCAAACGATAATTGAATTTAGATCGACCTGTAATTCATCAAAGTAAAATATTATTCAGAAATCAAAAGTAAAAATTCTCCTCGTTAGAGACATGTTCCAAAATTGAGAGACTGCTCAATTTAGAATCGTTAATGCGGTTGCGCGCAAAGATATACGGCAACGTGGATTCCGGAGGCTCGCGTCCGCGCCACGATAATAAGCGTCTTCCATTGTCATATATGTAGACGGCGACGCGGAAATTCGCGCGTGAAAAGGGACGCGATTGGCGTTCGAGGGCACAAGCCTCGCTCTGCAACATCAGCCACCGGCGGCTATACACGTCGAGCTATACGTACGTCGAGAGAGAGAGAGAAAGAGAAAGAGAGAGAGAGACGCGCTATTACGCCTCGACTCTGTTAACTGCGCTTTATCCTGTGTGTGCGGTTCCCTTTCGTCTCCTCTCTCTTTCTCTCTCTCTCTCTCTCTCTCTCTCTCTCTCTCTCTTTCTCTCGATCCGTTTTTGTCACACTCTTTTCTCTCTATAGCTAACCGCTTACGCAATCGCCCCGCGTACAATTGGAGTCGATGCGGTCAGATCTATCCAATCAATGTAATGGCGACGCGAATGCGCGCAAGCCACTATATACATACGCGCTCGTTCGTTTTAAACGCTGCGCGGCTTCTTCTTCTACTTTTTTTTTATCTGCTGCTGCTGCTTCTGCTACTAATGGCAGGGTTATAGGAGGATGCGTTTTGTTGCAGGCACTGGGGATAAATGAGACGGCGGAAAGGATCAATGAGATGATCGTCAGGTCCAAGGAGGAACTCGGCATTCCGGAAACAGTTCCTTACGACATTGTTGTAAGTATGTTACAGAGTAGTAGACGGGTTTTTATGGCTGGAGTACTATTGCGTATGCAAATGAGGATATAATTAATATATAATAATTTGCATAGATTTGAATAGGATGTAGAAAAGTTATTAAATGTCAAGAGAAGTACTCATTTTTGGAGATACTGTTCAGCTCATATTTTCTCTAATTTAATTACCAAAATCAAATTTTATTTTCTTTCTTTTAATTTAAAATAAAAAGACATATTTTAATATTTATCTTTGGAAAAAAGTTGCATATCGTGACTACTAATTATAGATTCTGTAAAAGTAAAAGTACGCTTAAATGTTAACCAATCGATTACCTAACAAACTGGTTGCTCTTCTTGGAATTATATTAATCACATTGAATGAGTACCAAATATTGCAGCTCAGTAGTTGTATCGTCCATGTGAACTATTGAACAATGATTAAAATTTTGTATCTTAGAATTTTCCAATTTCCATGCTCTAATCTAATTTTCAGTGATCCATTAATTACAATAAGTTTTCAATGAACAATTCGTTGTTTGAATGATTAATCGAATAAATTCTAACACATGTATAGTCTCATAAAAGTCAATTTCAAATTATGATAAATAGCGAATTAATCAACCGACTTCAGTGACTTATATTCGAATTTGCATAGGATTTAATTGATGTAGCTTATGCGCTGCTTTAACCAGCGTGCGGCACACTGTTGGGTTATTCTTACGCATAAAATATTCTGATACATGCAAGAACTCTCTTGAACAAACTCGACCGGCATTCGTTGTAACTGACACTTTCACTTTAACTAATCGGTCGATTATCGTGAATCGATTTCTTTTTTATTTATATACCATTGATAAGTATCAATATATGATCAGATCGTTCCGAGCTTTTAAAGTATTCAATTGCAGATCAATCTATAAATTTAAATGCCTTACATGCATGAATAAGCATCGAAGAACAATAAAGTCTGCCGAATAATTATACAAGCCGAATCGTTTTCTAATAAATTCATTCCCATCGAGAATTTCTTTTCCCGGAAAAATGATCGATGCGTATTTTTTAAATTCACTGATTCTTCACGAGCTAAATACTCCCAGTAGCGGAGATCAGCGAATCTTTCCGCGCGGTGTATTTTAAGGAAAGCTGCAGGCGCAAGCTCGCCCTTGCAGCGAAACAGTCATAATTCTGATGAAAGTGCGCTCGGAGCTGTAGAACGCAATTTATTATGCGCCGCGCAATCATCCATCATCTCGCGGCTATCTGTAAAATTCCCGGAGCCGGGCACTTTCAATCGGAGCAGCGATTATAAGTACTTCCCTCCCCGTTTCTACAACAACGAATAATTCCACATTTCAAAATCGATATCTCGCACTTCGATATAAGTAACAGTGGGAAAATACGCAGATACCCTCTGCGCTTCCTTTCGAGCGCCAAATACGAGGAAACCACAAGGTTTATACAGCTAAACATTTTTCCTCGCGTTTTCATATTCTTTCGTAATCGACGACGAAGCTTTTCTAGCAAACATCGTGCCCCAACATTGTTATCTCGAAGACGCAAATTGGCTTTTCAGTCCTTTACCGGATTTCATTAAAACGTTGAAGCTGCTGTAGCTACGTTTCGCTGAAAATTTTATATTAATCATTCACTTTGATGCCGCACTGTACGGCGAAACTGCGTTATGACGTCGCTATATATACCTGGTTAAGCTATTACGTCGTAATTCAAATCGCATTACACTTTCAGCGCCTAACTATGATACCTACATAATAATTTTTAATGGCTCAGCGAATACAAGGCGGCTAATAAAATGTACCTGTTTCTAATCGTTTTTGCGCATTTTTTTTGTACAATTTTGCATAAGACGAAACAGATTTTTTTTGGAATTGTTTTTGTACATTTTAACGCGCAATATTTCATGTAAAATACTTACAGTCAAATGCATTACATATTGAAAGGAAATCGTTGAATTGAAATATTTTATTATCTTTGGAGTTTAATTGGCCTGTTAATTTGATGTAAATATTGAAACGTACATTTGAATTTCTTCCAATAAAATCCTTTTATTTGAAAAATAATTTTAAAATACCTATGATTATAGGTATCGAATTAAAAGCTATTGTCTGTACGTGTAATAAATCCGAGTTAGAAACTAATGAATGGGTCGCTGATGCAGGCTTAAATAAAGAAACTATGCAGCGAAACAAATTGCGAAGTGAAGAAAATTCTAGCGGCCACTGCAATACAGCCCTCCTCGTTAAAGTGGCATTAAAGCTCCATAAATCATAATTTCCTCTTTGCGCTGGTTAAATATATATATATGTATATATAGACAGAGAGAGAGAGGCGTACACGTGACGTATAGGAGACGAAAGAGGCTCGTCACGCGACGTCTCCAAAGTCCATGCCGATGCTTGCCCTTTCACTCGTCGCTTAATTGGCTACAATCACAATCATTGATATATCAATTGTCAGATGATTATTGCGACGTATTTTTGTACCGTCCTTAGCTATTGTAATTATTTTCAATTTTGGGTCTTTGGGTCAAAAACTTGGTAAAATATATTATTTTTTTTTTTAACAATTCTATCGCACTCGATGAAAATGAAGGAACAGAATCCCCAAACTCACTCTCCGAAAGACGAATTTTAATAATAATGTTAACTATTTGTAATGGATTCTCAATTTAGTTGGCTGTATATAAAATCCTTAACCTGCAGAGCTCCGAGCTCCGATTTCACCATCTCCCCATGACCAAAATTCTCCCGACCCGCATCGCGTATAGGACGCTGTACGGTCGATATACACGTATGCACGGTGTACACAGGGTCTGAACTTGAGCGGCTGCGAGGAGGAGAACAGCAACAGACTGCTGAGCGAAACACTGCACGATCTCTTCCCTACGGCCGCGCTCGATTACACGGTCGGCTCGGATACCCTCGGGAGCGCGAGGACCGGCTTGTCCAACGGCGGCATCGTACTCATCTCCGGCACCGGCAGCAATGCCCTGCTCATCAATCCCGACGGCAAGACCTACGGCTGCGGCGGATGGGGCCACATGATGGGCGACGAGGGCAGCGGTTAGTATCGCAACATCCTTCGCTCTTCTGTACACTTGTACCCGCATATACAGGTATCTATGTATCCTTGACTTTGCGAGCTTTCTATTTCGCTCGACGTCGACTGATGAACCGATGGAAAATTCACCTGATGCATATGGAAATTCAAAGATTACTTCATTTCTAGCGGTTTACCAAAATTTTTTTTGCTCTTCTTATTATATTCGGTAAAAATTATTGCTCAATTTTCGACTATGTTTGATGCGAAATTTCATGTTTACTTATTAAAACGCGTATCGTGTATTGTAACGAAAACCATGATAATTATACGTGATAAAATATAACTTGGTTCATTCTGAAATTTCCTAATGATCATACAATTAAAATTAACAGAATATCAAGCAATGACTCAACTCCGATAAATTCCATTTCAAGCTTGAATACTAGTATCCCTGACCGCGAATAAAAGATGACGACTAATCAACAGAGTCTAGTTGAAATCCGATATCCCGGCAAAACACCGACACGATTCACCTTGAGCACCATCTTTTTTTTTTTCCACCAAAGTTCATGCGATCTGGTGTCGTCGTAAACACACCGATATCCCTTAATACAAAACTTGTAGCGACTTCTCCAGAGCTGTACTTGAAATTATACGTTTTAAAAACTAAGTCGCAGATCGAGCGACTATTCATCAGGTGCATCGCTTCGCAATTCTTACATTCTTAAAATAGAAAACATTTTTTTATAAGGTTTCGGTGACGGTGAATTTTATTCCTTTATACGAATGTAAAAGAATATCAATTTTCCAATTCCTCCAAATAAATGATTTCCGCAAAGAGGAGGATGTATTTTCCTCGATTGACCGAACGAATTGCATTTGCAGCTTACTGGATGGCGCACCGAGCCTGCAAATACGTGTTCGACGACCTGGACGGCCTGATAAAGGCGCCCATGCCGATAAGCTACGTCTGGCCGGCTATGAAGCAGTACTTCGTCGTGTCGGACCAGCACGGCATGCTGTCCCACCTCTACGCCAACTTCAACAAGGGACAGTTCGCCATGTTCACGAAGGAATTGGCCTCGGGCTGCGAGCGGGGCGATCCACTCTGTCTCCAACTCTTCCACGAGGCCGGCATGATGCTCGCCAAGCACATAATCGCCGTCTCGCGCCAGGCGCACAATGTACGCTGCACGACCAACTTATCTACTTTATATATATATATAGAGCCTCCAACTCATCGGTTTTCAACTTATACCAATTCGTATTCCTCGGTCGCTCCGTACTCTCTTACGATATAGAATGCTGCCTTTGGTGGGGGAAAAGAAGCGTTTTTAACGAGATTCAAACTGATTTTAGGATCTGATATTGGGGCCCGGCGGACTGAAGGTGATATGCGTGGGCTCGGTCTGGAAGTCCTGGGATTATATGCGGAACGGCTTCGTCGAGGAGTTACACAGGCGCGACAAGGTGTCCGAGCTCACTCTGCTACGACTGACGACCTCGGCGGCCCTCGGCTCCTGCTACATAGCCGCCGACAGGCTCAACTGCACCACCATCAACAAGACCTTCGACGACAATTCCGAGGAATTTTATCACTACAAGCGCGACAATCTGCCGCCTGCGGTTGTATACAAATTCGCTCAGGTTGGCGAGAGCTTCGAGTGTCCGTCATCCATCGGCGGCTACAAGAACGGCGTCGACAAGGTCATAAGCGAGAAGGAAATCAACGATAAGAGCATCGAGATCATCAGATAATCCCCGGGACGTGATTGAGCGGGTGAAGAAGAGGCCCCCACGATCGGTCGTCTTGTCGGCGATGCTTATATCGTCGTAATTATACGAGTTATGATTGTAGAGAATGTAATTAGGGCTTGCGAGCGGAAGCACTTTTTCAACGGGATTTTTCAGCGCGAATTTTTCTTTGTGGCCGATGTGCGTCGCGGGGGCCTCTGGCATCCCGCGATATTTGTAAATTCCGCGGCAATTGTTTCGAAACACGATGTTGTAATTGTTGCACGAGTCAAATCATCGACCAGCGGCAGTTTGGGGCAGCCGAATTACGAGCTATGGATTGCTCGTGTGTTATTGAAAATTTTTAGTGCGCAGTTTCGACTGGAGAACTTATTTCTATTTGCTTTAGCGGGACTTTTGTTTAAATTGGATTTTGAATAATTTAAAATGTAAATCATTTGTATTTTGGCGATAGAAGCAGCTGCTTTCCCGCAAAGCTCCGTTTAGAAAGTGCCTTTGCGATCTTGGATAGAACAAATAGGAAATTCGTAGTAATGTATAATGCGCATTCAAGAAGAGCGTCAGATAAGTTGAACAAGTCTGATCCGTACAAAGCTATCGTAATGAATAGTGAAGACAAAGATAGAAGAAATATTTTTGTATAATATATACTTGGCAAGAATTTTTTGATAAAGTTCTCGAAAAAAAAAAAAGAAAAAAAAATAGAAAAAAAATTATAAATTATAAAGTGTTTTGTTGAAATGAGTCTCTCATATTGTATTTTAGAGTTGAAAACTGATTAAAATGATATATATACACACATATATTTATATATGCAGTATACATAGATATTTACATATATAGATAGTGTATAAATTTCTTGATTTTTTTATTTGTTTTTATTCTTAAGTTACAAATATATAAGTATGTAAAAACAAATGCGATCCTGTTGATCCTTTTTAGTTTTAGATAATATTAAACATGTCAAAATTCAAAAGTAATAACCTTAAAGTTTCATTCGTATAAAAAGTAATGTTTGGCTTAATTAAAATTGTCGTGGATTGGATGCTATCAATTACTTGCATGCTTATAAAGGGCGTTATTTATTCTATTCTTTTTATTCTTTCTTTACTGTTCCTACTTGTATCGATGTCTGTAACTATAGTGATGTTCCTAATTTTCCTTGGAATATTTTTCCCGACAGACATTAACGATGCTTTAGAAAGTGTAGATGAACTTGAATAATGAAATTTATTACTAATATGTATATTTAGGAAAATATTAAAGGTATACACATTTATAGATTTATGAAAAAAATATATTTTATTGCTGTATAACAACATTCGAATATAAGATTTATTCCACAGGCATATCATATTGATGTTAAAACTTGACAGAGATAATGATATTCAAGTAAAATGGATTCATCTTTTCAGCATAGTTACAATAATTTTGAAAGTATATTACTTGTTAAAAGTGTTTAGGTATGTTTGCAATCTATACATATATACTTAACAATTATCATTACTTTTAAGACCAAATTCGTTTAATGTTCAAAACTTACAATGAAGTTGTTAGATATTTTAAAGCTTAAAAAAATAAAGCTAGTTTACAGTTGCAACTGGATCCTTAATTGACGTGCTTCGGCTGCTTCGCACACCTAAGCATTATAAACCTTTTTCGAATAGATTTAACATTCTTATAATACATTAAACAGTAGACTTATGAACAAGATTTTGCCTAAGATTGAATTAGGTACACGAGTAATTTATACACATTATTATGCGAAAAATATTGACGCTTCAATATTCGTCATATCCACGTATAAAAAAAAAAACAATATAAATTTAATAACTATAACATTTAATAAATTTTTTAACAAATTTGCAGTATAAACTATAAAAAAAATTACCAATATTTAGCATAATAATATACATTGGAATCTACTATTAATTAAATATCGTATCTTAGAAATAAAAGTGGAATAATGTAGTGATTGCTAGCTTGTATGTAAATTAAATCCTATTTTTTTTCTACTGATAGATCTTTCAATGTCAAAGGAAAATTTAGCATAAAATTATACTTCCTAGTATATAGAAAGTGAAAATTTAACTTTTAAAAAATGCTAAATGTAACAAAAGCCATTTCAATGCTTCAAATCAAATATTTCGATGAGCAATGGCTCTACACTTGATGGATTTACATTTAAATAGACCCCAACAACCTCATCATTAAGTCTATGTAATTCTGATATTTTCTGAATTAACTTCAAGAACGTCGATTTTGCTTCACACCCAGGATATATGCTTTCTAAATATCGTCGCAGTAAATAGTAGTATGAGTTCTGAAATAAAAAAATTAATCAAGTAAAAAAAACAATTAAATATAATTTTTTTTCAACTTTTTCTGAGATGCAATGATTATGTTTTCTTGAGAATTGGTAGAAAACTTACTTGTTCAAGTTTTATGACATCACTGTGGACGACTCTGGGTCTCTCAGGAGAAAATAGTGCTATTGCACTTAGAATCAAGATGATATTTTCGTCTCGCCAGCGAGGATCGAAAGTTCTGACAAACCTTAAAAGTTCAGAATACAGATTACCTTTAGCTTCTTTTAATACATCAACTTTAATTTTTGACATTCTATCTTGACTATGTGGAATCTTCCAAATCTCTTTATCTGGCTCGTAATTGATTGCGGATCTCAAGATCATCATTTCTGTACAGCCTCCTTTTAGTAAAGCAAGTTGATCCTCTTGACACATATTTTTGAAAGCATTGATTTTCTTCGACATTTTTATCAATCTTCGAATAGCTATTGCAGTTAAATTAATAACGTCTAATAACACAGGATCCGACTGGCCAGAATTCTCCTATAAAAGAATATCAAGTTTAATATAATTGTTTATCAAATGATGCATTCAAAATTTTAATTGCGTATTAAATTATAATTACCTTAAATCTACATTCCTCTCCAACTAAATTGGTTATATCATCATCAAGGGGAGCTAAAAGTGCTTTATTTGCTACAATAAGCTCATTTAATTTTGCTCTTTCAGCATCGTTCAATTCTCTGCTGTTCAGATTACCACCTAGACTAGAATACGCGGAAAATTCGAGCTTTATAGCTTCACAAAGAATCGATTCAATTGAATTAGCTGCTATAGGTATTCTAGAAACAGATAAGAACATGGTTTCATTATCATAATTAATTTTTTATATAATATTTTAATAGATATATTGAGATTTAGTATTTAAACCAATGATACCTTTGTACATCTTGAAGCACATCGCGGGTAACATCATCAGTAGTTTTATTCCAATTACCACCTACGTTTTGATTCTGCTGTTCTTCACTGGTTCGATTAGTAATCAAATTTGTTAAAATAGGATTTTCTACGTGATTTTGATCACTATCTATATTTCTTATCATATGAGACGTGATTTCATTATTGGCTAGCCTTTCTGTTACATTTGTATCTGTAGTATTTTTAGTTGATTCTTGAATACTTTGAATTCCTAATTTTTCTTCCAAAAATTGAGATATCAGTGGGTCTGAGACTAATTTGCTAATTATTTCTGGATCTGTTATAAACTTAGCAAGTAAGTTTTGATCTTGTACAACTTTTGCGACGACATTGGGATTAGTAACTAATTTAGCAACTAGTCCAGGATCTTGCATCATTTTAGTAACTAAGCTAGAACCTTTTGAACAATTTTCTTTAGATTTCTGGCACACAATTGCTTCTTCAATATTTGATTGTGATACAGTAGGAACAGCTTGATTCATGCAAGATTCTACTAATTTTGAGTTTGTCGAGCACTCTGCAAATAGCGAAAATAGTTTACGTTCCTCTACAGATGGCTTAGGGGCTGAATAATTTGTTAACTCATTTTCAAAAGTTGAACACTTTGGTGAATCTGGAGAAGAATCTATTGAGCTCTGTGATCTTTTTTCTATTTTATTATGTGCAACGTTTGTTTCAATAACGTTTACTGGATGAATTGAAGGTCCCTTTTCTTGTTCAAAATCCTGATTAGACTTAGTATCAAAATTTATTCGACTAGAAGGACTCTTTTCAATTACATTTAAATCACTTGCACATACATATTTTACAAAGTTAGGATTTGTATTATGAGATGAATCCTTTAACATTTCTAATGTTTTGCTACCAGCTATGTCACAATTCTCTGGAGGACTTGAAGGACTTGGGACACTAGCAGCTGTTACTGGACTCATGTTATCCATTGTTGGTTGTTTGTTTGCATCAAGGTCAGTGTATTTCTTATCAGATTCCCAAAAATATGATTCCGACATAACAGAAGAAGCTGAAGCTACTGAAGGTATAGAGGTAGATGTATATTCAAAATTGGAATCATCTATACTTTCTCTCTTCATTTTTGTTGATTTAAGGTTGCTTGAAGTTGGTCGTTTCTTTGCCCGGTTTTGTTCTATCTTCTGCCGTTTTAAAACTTTGTCCTCTTCTGACATGATGTACTCTTTTCGCATTCCAATACTAAAACACTTATCTAATCTACATTTTTGACAAAATCGTCTTGTAACTGGTGTTATGTTACAGTTCTCAGTAAATGGACATCGGAAATCCTAAAGTTTTAAAAAAACACAAGAAATGAAATTAAATTATGATACGAGATAAAGATAGTGTTGAACATTAAGGTTATTATTTCACATTTGTATTATGAAATTTTTTAGCTCCACTAGGAATATTTCAAACTTTGAATGAATGAATCAATTATATCTTCCAAATTTTCAAGTGAAAATGTAAAGTTTAATTCTATCATCAATTTCAATTTTGTTTATGTTTGTATACTGACATTGAATCGATATAGCTAAAGCGGTACCATAAATTTACATCATTCAAAAATTAAAATGCAAGCATGATATAGCTTAAAACTTTATTTAGAATGTTAGTATTAATATTTAAATTAAAAGAATAATTTTTAATGTGCATTAATACATAATAGTATTTATAACGAAAGTTATTCTGAGGTAAAACTTTATAGCATTTCTAACAAGAACTCAACACTAGCTAAGAAATATGCTGAAAGAAAACTGTTGGTCATCAGAAATTACCTTGTTTTTGAGAGCATTACGTCGGAAGAATGCCTTGCAACTCTCACAGGAGATAGCATTAAAATTGTAGCCAAGTGCTCGGTCCCCACAGACACCGCATACCTTATTGGCTTCCCTGACTGCGTGTTCATCTTCCATGTCTCCTTTCCTTGCACAGTAGTCAGCTCTCAAGATAGAGATTCATCGTATGACATTTTCATTGGTTTATACAGGATCCCAGATACTAAATGACTCACGTCAACCACTTTGACGATAGAGTAATCTAAAGAATGCTACAGTACTCCAAAACATACCTCTTGAAACCCGTCGTCAGTTATAATGACTTACCACATAAGGCAGATAGGCAGATTATGTTGAATAAATCTGTTTCAATTGACAGTCACTTATCAACACTTAACGCGTGCCACCCTATAGTAGGTAGCACGTTTCTCAAGTTTTACTTCACACTCGTTCATTGCTTCCAATACCTCACTTCACAAACAATCACTTATTCCAGGCGACTGCATTTTTTTTGCTCTTTAATAAACTTCACTGCTAAGTACTACTATTATATTTGTTTCTAATCGTATATTATGGTTTATTCGTTCGTCGCAATCGTCGTTCATCGGATGATAGCGTGAAAGTCCCCACCCATTCTGTGACTCATCTTTAGCGCCATTTTTAAAAGTTTTTTTTCTTATTTCGTTCATATAAGACAGTTACATAATATACAATCTTTTTTGCATGTTCCTTTAATCTCATCTTTTATAAATAAGCCAAATATTAAAATCTGTTTTTATTTTACTAGACAAAGACATTTTTATATCTGCAGCAGCTTAGCAACGCCAATTCGCATTTAATGTTGGTAGCACTCGAATTACCAAGAATATTTCTAGATTATAGGTACTCTTGGGACAAATGCTTATATAGAGACTTTGATCATTGATATTATTGGCTACAGTTCATAACAACGCGGGCAAAAATGATTCAGTATTTATCTGATTGGTTCAGCTGGTTCAGCTGGTCGCCCTCTTCGACCTTGAAAAACATGTTTCCAAATTTCATTGATGAAGTTTCTCTGCGGTTCAACAAGGTAATATTTTTTCCATAATTAAATTCTTAAGAAACTGATTCTTGCTGCTGTAATAACTTCGATTTTTATTATACAGAGCTGCTCGCCCTTCCTCCTTCAAAGAGTATCATTTCTACGAATCTGTTTTACAGAATTCTATAATAAATTAAATTTTGTATCCAATCCTTCAATAATGTAAAGTGTATGTACGCAAGCTTTATGTCATGCAGAGCTGTTTTTTCATTAATGCCTTCAAATATTATATTTCTATTAAATAAAAACTAAAATAAAGTTTTGAGTTTATAAGTTTTTGTTAAAAAACAATAATCATGATACGAAAAAAGTGAACTGAGATAACATTGTTGTTTTGCTATCAACTAACAATGTTAAATGCTTTCATAACCTCTAATTCGTTAAAATGGATATAGTGTTCTGGCGGGACTATGCATATATGGTTACTTTTTTAATTATTTATTAATCACGATTTTAAAAATTTTGTATTTAAATTTTATTTTTTAAAATACAGTATCAAATGTCTTGAATAATACTTCTTATTGTAATAAATGAACCTGTAGGTACCAAATATTGCTTGTGTTAATTATAACGAAACTTTTGATTTATTATCGTATTAATAACCATATACCTATATGTAAATATATTGGCACAAAGAAACACTTTTTGCAGTTCTATCAGAAATATTTTTGTAAGTTTTTACGTTTTTTATTTAGTTTTTTTTTAGTTTTTAAGTGCTTGACTGAAACATATTTTTTAATTTAATATTAAAAATAAATAAATAACAGCGAACTGTTAATTTTATCAAACAGATATATACGTCTAGTTTTTTTCAAAAATATTATTTTTTTAAAGTATTAATTCTTTATAATTGTCCTTTTTATAACATTAAAAAAAATTATAATTCACTTGTCTCCACGTCCCACGTGTCATTCAAGATAAATCTTATAAAGAATTTTAATGTTTTAACTCCCGCACAAAATAAACTCTTTGAGCTGCCCGTAGTAATACAAAAATCACGCGTTCGAGGTTTTACAACGAAGATTCGTCATCCTTACATTTCATTACACTAAAGAGAAAGAAGGAAGAAGCGAAAGCCATGCTAGATAGCTCCCCTCCTTGTTTATTTCTCTCGTTTTCTCTGCTTCTGCCTCTCCCCTCCCTCCCTCTTTCACTTAGAAGTCTCCCACCTCTTCTTTTTATCTCTTATTTCTTACGTGGGAAGGTATATATTAAAAAGACGCTGCCAATATAATGTGATATGCACGAGTGTTTGATCAGCCAATTCGAATCTATTGTTCAATCTATTTTGCTCAATTTTTCCGTCTTCTCTGTCTCAGGTGTAATATATGTGGCAATATAGTTGTTTAATTATAAGCACCTTGAGTGTAGTATATTTTTAAAATTCAGAAACCGAAAAATACGTTTGATAAATGTTCTTTGATCGTGGCACGCGCGTGATCGTGTCTTCTGATCTTTTACTCGGTCCTTCTTTAAAACTGGTTTTTATGAAACGGTTAAGTACTAAAACTGTAGA
This sequence comes from Megastigmus dorsalis, assembly GCA_900490025.1. Classification (NCBI taxonomy): domain Eukaryota; kingdom Metazoa; phylum Arthropoda; class Insecta; order Hymenoptera; family Megastigmidae; genus Megastigmus; species Megastigmus dorsalis. The sequence continues at coordinate 42,792 of UELU01136455.1, read as the reverse complement.
GTAGGTATCAACGAAAACAGTAGAATATATATTAGTATGAATTTTTATCGTTTTATACATACTCACGCTTAGTTTATAATTTCTAATTTGCTTTTTATGAGCATGATCGTGTTGTATATCTCCATGTTTTAAGAAATCGAGAAGAATATATACTCTTTTTAGAGATAATAATATAATTTGAAAATAAAATTATTATTTGAAACTTAATTCAGTTCAGTAGAACAAATATTTTTTCAATATCGACAAATTTCCGCTTAAACCATTTTTATTGAGATTTTTAAATGCTTAAAATTTTGTTAATTAATAGAAGTTCGTTTGAAAAAAATCCATTATTCATCCGAATTATAGATCCTAATATATTTTCACCTCTACGAAAGAAAATACTAGAACAATCTACGAGATAAATGTATTCGAGGAAGAGAGAATGAAGTATTTATTATTAGAAATTTGTTGAAAATGGAGGTAAAAATAAACATAGAATATTCTATCGAGACTAAACAATTTTAAAAATGTAGGTCATTTTCCTCTCCTTTAACAAAGTTGAGCAATTTACGGTTCCATAGTAATTAGCAAGATGTTATTATTTGCATAATCTATTGTTTTAAGTTATCTGTTTGTACGGCAAGTGTAGCAAACCGAAGAATTAAAATACGTACTCTGTATAGGAGAAAAGATAATAAAAAGTATTGCATATCACTCAGTAAACGAAATAAATCTTGGAACACTCCATTCGTTGCCAGGTTCAATGAGAGGTCTGATATATAATGTTTCTCTCAGGCATATCGTTACTTCATCAGATCTGACGCTTTCCTTTTACCGAAAGCACTAGTCTTACAGCATACTATTAAAATCTCTCTCATCATTAGAATTCAATTCTTTCGAATTTATTTATTACTTTTGCCTCCTTCATCGGGCTACTCGTGCTAAGCGTAAAATCCGCTCTCGTGACGCAACGTGTTTTAGGTCCCACTTCTGGCGCCACTTATGTTGCGCATGAAATATGTAAAACAGACGGCTGAACGCGATTGCAACGTGGATCACAAGCGAGCCAATCCCCAGGGGTGATGAACACTCCATGTAGCCTACATATTCTTACTAGCTTCCTTCGTTTCCTCTGGATATTTCTTTACATCTTTATCTTTACTGTTTTAACACAATATATATATATACTTATGTGTTAGAATAA